>PVKA01006564.1:0-18828 GCA_004027165.1 Ctenomys sociabilis | reverse complement strand
GATATATCTGTAGTCATACATGAGGGATGAGGTCTTAACCTCCCCTTCCTTTACTTTCTCTTTCTTTTTCTCTTTTTTAAAAAATTTTCTTCATGGATAGATTTGTTTATTTTTTAAAATGTGAGATTAATTATAGAGGCTCATTCTTGCTTTGTCTACTTTATGTTTTAAACATTATAATAAGGCCTCCACTGACTTCTGTTATTTCGTTTTTTTGTTTTTCTCTCTTTTTTTCCTGAACAAGCACTCCTATTTGGACAGGGAAACATCCCTTCTTCTGAGAAACATTGCAGGAAAGCCTTCTCATTTGCTGACCAAGGTGACACTACTGCTTTCTTCATGCATGTAACTGTTTACTGCCTTGTAGGAGGAATATAATTTCTGCTTTTGATTGTGCTCTCATGTTATTGCTTTGTCATTTTAGTACCTTTGTCCTTAATAGAAGTCAATTTTTATCTTACTGAAAGTAATTGCCTATCTGATCTTAATGACTATCAGATAATACTGAAGAATAGCAAATATTTTCAGGAATTTCCACCAGTTTTTAAATTTCTATAAATGCCTAAAGTCTTCTCAAGTATGTTGTACTTTTTCAGTTTGTATTATACTGAAGTATGACAAATATTGCTTATGTATATTTTTACTCTCATTATTCATACTATGGTTTTCTATAGTATATTTTATAATCTGTGTTTGAATTGACTTATATTGACTTATAGAAAGAAAATCTTCGCTTTCATTAACTTAGATTGGAAAAGAAGGTTGCAATTCCCAGTTCTCTGTCCTCAGAATGTTTTGAATCAGTCCAGCTAGATTTTCTTTGTGCTAGTATTTATAACAAGTATAAATCTCTTAGCAATTATCATTAGCAGGAAAAAAATTAGTCAAGAAGCTAAATAGCTTTCTACCTATTTTCAAATCATGACCTTATTTCTTTATCATATTTAAAATGTTATAATGTTAATCCAAGAATATCAGACTTGGGGGCCAGCCAAATAGCTAAACAGATTAAAGCACCTACAAGCAGGCGCAGGGGGTGTCTTCTGTGCCGGCCCCAGGGCATACTGAGACAGCAATTGAGACTGGGCAAAGTGGCATGTGCCTGTAATCCCAGCTCTTGGGAGACTGTAAACAGGCAAATTGCTACAAGTCCAATCTAGTAGTGAGACCCTGAACACCCTGTAGACTCTTCCCTAAAATGCCAAACAAAAAAAAAAAAAAGGAATATCAGCTTTGCTTATAGTTTTTGAAGAATGTCTATAGTAATTTTGAATAATGTCTCTCAAGTTGTATCTCAGGGGTTTTTGTTGTTTGTGTTGTTCATTTCTTACTAACCTGTTAAACTTATGGAGGGTTATAGGTTAAAATAAAAACCTGCCCAAGAAGTAGCTCAAAGAAAAGACCCTTTGGCAGGGTGAGCAAGGGGCCTTTTCTCTTGACCAGGTTTCTGTTTATGGTAGGTCTGTGAGTAGAGAAAGAAGCATAAAGACCAGGCAAGAGGAGACATTTAAATGGAGTGTAGCCATACTTTATAACCAGAGCAAGACTTTTCTTCCTCCGTGCTTTCTTTCCTGTTTACTATCTGATCTTGGAACCTGCACTCATAGTTTCAGGTAGGTCTCTGTGGTAGATCAGCTCTTCCTCTTGAGAGCATCACACTTCCAGAGAGCTGCAAGGGTTGCTAAAAAAGCACCAACATCTTACTAGCACCTATATCTCACAGGTGTTGTAGCTGCCTTGCCCATCTTCACCTCAGGGCCCCACAGTTCATACTCATCTTATTTTGCTTAGAATACTACCACTATCCCAGAGACCCAGGGTCTCAGGGTAGCCAGCTGATTGCCATTGGCACCTTTCTTCTCTCAAATCTAGAATGAAGCATGGCAAAGGCCCCTAGGAGTTTAGTGCATTTGCACATCCATCTCATGCTTATTGAGCCCATCCTTGTAATAGGCTCTTGTCACAACTGCTACAGTTGTGTCTTTATCTTTACTTGTCCCTCCTCTAGTCGAGTTTTGTGCATTGTTCTCACATGTTTTATCATTCTGTTACTTATTTACTGATCCATGTACTATGCTGGGTACTGGTATTCAACACTGTATAAAGTGAACATATTCTATACCCTGAAGAGCTCACAGCCTATGGATTTAATAATAAACATGTAAAGAAAAACCTATACTATTGAATGCTATGAAAAAATGGTAAAGAAGTAGAGAACTAAGAAAAGAATTAGGGCTCCCTTTAAATTAGATGATGAGATCAGAAAGGACTCTTAAGTGGATGACATTTTCAGGTATAAATTTAAGGATGAAAAGAAGCTAGTCTGGAAGAAGGGATTGTACCATGTAGGCAGGTGACAGGACATGAGTGTGGTGTGGATAAGAAGCTGAAGGAGCATGTTGCTAGAGCCACCATAGTGAAATGAAAGTACAAGTGTCTTGATTTGAATGGGAAGGCAAGTAGGAGCCAGATCATTCAAACCATACTAAGACTTACGTTTTTTCACCAGATGTACTGGGAAACTATTAGGAAGCATTATTTCATTCACCCAACAGATATTTACTGTCCTCTTTGTGCCAGTGTTTTTAGCTGTGCAGATATAGCAGTGAGCAAAAGAGAGACAGTTATACTGACTACAATATTAGAGCCATTCCTGCCTACATCTTATCTTCACCCATTGCCCAGCTGGTAGCGTTGGTATGTTTGACTAACATCTGGTTCTAGTTCCTTCTGTAAACCACCCTGCTTTTTGGCAGCAAGAGATTTTAGCAAGAATGTCACTCAGTAACAGAACTTGAACCTGAGCAAGTAGAGTGGTTTTGGGAGGGAGTCCTACAAGAGGTAACCCAAGCCACTGGCCTCTGAGATGAGCCTTAACCTTGGTACTAATGTCAGTACCCTCTGTACCAGATCACCTGGCAGTTTTCAAGGTGAATTAAGGATGTGTGGGTGTGGGCATGTGTGTGTGCTCAAGTATGTGCAAGAGATCAAACCAGGTCCTTGCACATGTTTAGCATGTGCTCTCCATTGGGCTACATCTCAGCCCCACCTGTGTGACAATCTGGCTCTCCTTACAGAGCGCCTGGTGCACCAATTTCTGACCCTCTATTATGAGTTGTTTGAGAATGCTCAAATGTAAGCAACCATTTTCTCTGCTGCTTTATTAATATTGTTGTCCTTTTGGGGGTGGGGAGGCAGAACCAGTGATTGAACTCAGGTGCTTGCCAGGGAAGCACTTATTCTACTGAACCATCTCCCTGGCCCTGAGTCTTTTTTAACAAGCAGTTTTTAATTTACTAATACCTGAAAGCTTAAGCTGTAAGGAACCCTTTAAGGACAATAGGAACTGTACCATTATGGTGGAAGGAATAAGTAGCCAGCTGATAACTACAATACCTGTTTGATCTTGGAAAGATAACAGTCTTCTTGAACTTTACATTGGTAATTGGTACAGTGAATATACTAATAATAATGGCTTTGGGGGCTTGCTGGTTAGCTCAGTTGTTTAAGCACCTGCATGGACAAACCCAGTCAGGCTTGTGGGACCAACGTTCGATCCCCAGATCCACATGCCACACTATAACCACCTAAGGCAGCCTGAGCCAGCCAAAAAAAAATAAATCCTTCTCAACTTAGGGTGGGGAGATAGCTCAGTGGAATAAGTACTTGCCTGGCAAGCACAAGGTCCTGAGTTCGATCCCTGGTACCACGAAAAAAAAAATTTGTTGAGGTTTAAATTGGATACATACACAACAAGCATAGTGTGGCAAGTTGTGTTTTCAGTTAATGTTGGTTTTCTTCTTAGTCTGTTGATTTCATTACTTCTTTAGAAGAAATAAACTCACTATTGTTTCTAAGCAGTCTTATAGAACATTTAATGAGCATTAAATTGTATCACTCCCAAAATCTCTTTGAATTATTAACTTAGCTTTTTAATTGTTGTAATCTAAAAACTACATTCCAAAGAATTTGTTTAGTCCCTTGATTTCAGTTGGGTTTGTTTTTAACTGATAAGGCCTTTAATTTCTGAGTTGAAGGAATTCACTTTCTGCAGCTGTGTATTAAGTACCTGTGTATTCTAATGCTTAGCACACAGAGAACTTTCTAACACTTGTAAACCACAGCGTTGGTTTTCATTTAATCATAAGATCTTCACCAAGTGTTTGTCTTTTATGTAAATTTGAGGAGGCTTGGCATTTGATGGTTACTGATAGCCACTCAGTGTTAGAAAATGGGCTGCCTATGGCTCTTTTTAAGCAAAGGGATAGGAGAGAAAGTTGTTTTCATATGTGTGAAGTATCTCTCACATAGTTTAGTTGTGAGACAGTGTAAAGAAAAGGGTAGTCAAAAGATGAGGGGCACATAGGGAACTTGCTCATTATATATACTATAAATGTGAAACTTAAGACCTGAGCTTGTCAGGAGAACCTAAGATGAAGAGAACTTTTTCCTTTCTATTACTCATTGAACACAGATTTTTGCATTGCCTTATAAGCTTGTAGATAATTTTAAATATATCATCTAAACACATTAGCAGAGATTTATTGTTCTATCTTGTACTAACATTAAGATGTTTAAAAAAAATTTTAATGTATTTGGTACAGGGTCTTACTATGCAGCTCGGAATCATAGTGATCCTATTGTTTCCAGCCTCTCCAGCCCTGGGATTACTGGCATGTCACCATTCCTAGTCTCTGTGGCCAGCTCAGTGTGCCTAGGGGCCAGGATGGATTGATATGTGGTGCTGAGGTCTAAAACTAAGCAGGCACTTAGTCCACTGAGCTATCTTGCTAGCCCTTAACATTAAGATCTTAAGATCATTTCTCTCTTATTTTTTTTACAAGTTGTGATTAATGATTTGGACTTAACGATAGTAGATAAATCGAATTCACAGAAAACAAGTTTATCAGCCGTAGGAAGCATAAAATATTATGAAATTTTCAGTTTGAGGTATTTCAGTTTTGCTACAGTAATGATATTCAGATAAAGAACTAGCTTTTAAACTTGAATTTGAGGGTCCTTACCTAGATGTAGCTACTGAAGAGTAGTATTTGAACACATGGAAGAATAGCTGAATTTGGACTTATTAACATAGTTCCGTGTAGTGTGCTTTACTTAAAAATGCTTTGATGGGCTGAGAGATAGCTCAGTGGTCTAAGTACCTGCCTGCAAGGGCAAGGACCCGAGTTTGATCCCTGGTACCACATGCTGTGCCAGTGTGGAATGTGAGCCAGGCAGGCTCTAAAACTGGGCGTGGTTGTGTATGGCTATAAATTCTAGTGCTGGGGAGGCTGAGACAAGAGAAACACTACAAGTCTGAACTGCATAGAGAGACCCTATATCAAATAGTAAATAAAACATTTTTTAATTAAAAAAAATGCTTTGATATTGGTGGCTAGGAACCCTAATTGATTTATTGTGTTTTTTCTTTTCAGTTTAATTGTATTTTAATTGATTATGCACAATCTCTCATTTAACTCTTACTTCCATAATTAAAAACTTTGCTGCAAGTACTAACATAAAATAGGGGCATGCAAATATTTTTGTATTTATAACTAATATCAGAATGTAGTATATAAACACATATACATATTTTATTTTTCTGTATTTAGGGCAGGGTCTACAGGGTGAGCTACGTAGATTCATAGTGATTGTCCTATTTACAGCCTCCTGAGTGCTGGGGTTATAGGCACGCGCCACCATACCTTGGGGGCGGGGCAGCACGCCAGGCCAGGGATCAAAGCCCAGCTGCTGCACTCTGCCTAAGCAGGCGCTTTAGCCCACTGAGCTATCAGGTCAGCCCTTAATACATATACATTTTAGATTGACTTTATTTTTAGGCCAATTTCAGGTTCTGACATGTATTCACCACTGTAAATGTCTGACAAAGTAATCTGAGCACCCTGAAAATCCTTTGTGCCCTTACTGTTGACTCCTGTTCATTGAAAACCACTGATCACTCAATCATTCATTCATTCATTCATTAATGCATTTGGTACAGCGTCTCACTATGCAGCTTGTAGTGATCCTCTCATTTTCAGCCTCCACAGCACTGGGATTACAGGTATGCGCCACTATGCCTGGTCTTGGTGGCCAGCTCAGGAATGTGGCCATCATGGCTTGGGGGGGGGGATCAAACCCTGGTCCCTGTGCTTAGTCCACTGAGCTGTCTCGGTAGCCCCTGATCTTTTTATTACCTCCATAATTTTAACTTTTCCAGAGTGTAGTAGTTAGAAGTATAGTTTGTAGCTTTTCTAGATTAGCTTCTTTTATTTGCTAATACTGTTGAAGATTTCTCTGTGCCTTTAGTGGCCTGACAGTTTCTTTTTAGCACCACAATTCTATTGTCAGGATGCACCATAGTTTATCTGCTCAGATCTGCTCAGTTAATGGAGGACATCTTTGATGTTTCCAAGTTTTGGCAGTTATGATAATTTATTTGCATGCTTCTATAAACACTCATGTGTGGGTTTTATGTTTAGTGTTTTCCAAAATGGCGGTACCATTTTTCATTCACAGTTTTTAACTTTCTTGAATATCCTTTATTTTTTGTTAAATGTTTTCAGCTTTGAGAACATCTTCTAAACCTTATTTTATGTATGCCAGTTAATTATGACATTGTTAAGAAATTTAATTATTTAGAAGTTCATATTTGTATCACAGAAACACAAAGCATTGATTCCGTGCCCTTTTGTTCCTCATCTGAATGAAATGAATTTTCCAAATAGGGCTTCATAATTTTTCTTTTACTGCAGTAGCCATTTATATAAGGGTGAGACATTAGAAAATGCTTTCTAGAGATTTTCATAAAATCAGTTTCGTTTTTTTTTTTTTTTGGCAGAACTGAGGATTGAACTCAGGCCCTTGCACTTGCCAGGGAAGCGCTTATTCCACTGAGCCATCTTCCCAGCCCCTAAAATCAGTTTCTTGACAGTTTTAAATATTTCAGACCCATACTGTACTCCTCAAAATACATTCATGGTTTGGTAACTTACCTAATAATGATATTTCTCTTAGACTTAGAGACTTAAGTTTTATTGATTTTTCTTTAATAGCCTGCTTTTATTTTATTTTATTATTTTTTTTTTTTTCTCTTTTTGAGACAGGGTCTCAAAAAGTTCAGGCTGGCCTTAAGCTCACTTTGTAGCTCAGGCTGGTCTCGAACTCACAACAATCCTCCTGCCTCAGCCTCCCGAGTGCTGGGATTACAGGCCTGCGCCACCACGCCCGGCGATATAGCCTGCTTTTAAAAGAAAAAAATATTAAAATGTAGTCAATTATTTTATAATTCTATTTGTTTATTTGTCGAAAGGATAGGGGAATAAGAAAATTTAATCTTTAAATCAGGAGACTATATCTGTAATAGTAGAGAACCAAGTCTTTTCTTACTCCTGTCCATTGTAAAAATAAAGTTCTTTTGTCTGCCTACTTTGTTGTCTGCCTAATTCAGTTTACAGATAGTATTTCCAGACCTTGGTTATTATGTTAATTCACTGGTTCCTTTCATTGAAAGGGATCAGATTTCTGGCAAACAGGCTTACTGCCTTCCATACCACTGTTTCTCTGTTCCAGAGTAGTAAATACTATGCTAGAAATGAAGGAAAGACAGCTGAGAATATGAAATGGAAAGAGAAGCAGTTCGTAAATAACCAATAAATAGGTTAATAGGAGGTAAATCTATTAATTTTTTGCCCTGGAAGCTTTAGCTTTTAATGCAGAATGAATGACATATGGAGTATAGTTTTTAAGTACAATACAGAAAAGATAAAGTTTGATACAATTAAGTTTTCCCTTTTTAAAAAATACGTATTAAAGCAATCAAAAGCTTAGGAATAGAAAATAGTCTTTTATTGACAAAAGTCTATTTATGTAAGTTTTTTTTTTTGTTTTTTCTTCAACTGAAGAGTAATGCTACAGTATATTATGGCCTATTGCTGGAAATTACAAGTACCGTGCTGATGTATGCTGAAACATACTGGTGTATACTTCTCACTCTGGTGATTAGTGTATGCTGTCTTAGAAAAAAATAGCCAAGTGGCTTTAGTTTTTTTTAAATTTTTATTACTGTGTATAAACTAGCTTTTTTGAAATAGAAATTCCCAAAGTTTAAGTGACTTAGAAAATCTTATTAATGAAGCAATGGAAATAAATTCAAATTTACTGGCATGATTATATTTATAAATTTCTAAAGCAAAGTAAAACTTTAAATATATGGCAGCTTCCTTTGTATTAATACATTAATGAGTCTACTTACATTTTTTTAATCAAGAGTTTTTAATAAGGATTATGGATAAATAGATCATTGATAAGTAAATAACTTTTGCTATAGATATTTTTATACATTTTCTGTGTAATCAAACCATGAATATGTAAAAGCTTGTGGAGGGAGTGTAAGTCAGAGTTGAGGCTGTATAAAAATAAATTTGCAGGGATAGCCATGTAGATGTTGTCCACTTTACATTGACAAAATCAAATATACTGATTTACCGTGCCAGATTTTCCCCCTCTGGAATATGAAATCTAATCTTACTAAGAGACATTTTGAAGACCCGCTCTTTTAACAATATGTCTGCATTCATGTTGTAAGCAAGGCTGTGTTTTTGAATCTGCTCTAAGTGTATGATTAAAGGATACAGAGGACTTCTTACATAGTCTCATCATTTTAGCAGTAGTTTATCTGAAGTGCTTTATGTTCACAGGAAGAACAGGCAGCAAAATTGAAAGCTGAGAAGATCAGAGTTGCCCTGGAGAAAATTAAAGAGGCACAAGTGAAAAAGGTGATGCATGAGCACTTGCCTGTTTGGGGTTTTTATCAGTTTTCTGGACTTAGGAATTTGCCTTGTTTATTTATTATTTCTCTCGTTTATGGAGTAGTAGATGAGGACTTCATTCTAATAATGTGTTTTTCACAGGTACATTGTTTTATGTAAAAGATATATATAAAAAAAAGAACTTAATCTAAAATCTTCTAAAAGTAAAAAAGAATAATCTTAACATAAGACTCTTTACCTGCTATCTTTTTTAAAGGCTTTAAATTTATTTAGGTAGGTTACTTGGTGTACAATTTTAGTTTTTCTCACATAAAAAAGTAATATTTGTATTTTAATTTGTGCTTAGACACTAAGTAGTATATTCAAGTCCTTTCCAAGATGCCAAGTTTTGGTTTTCATTGAATGTTATTTTTACCTGTTGTAGCTGGTGATTAGAGTCCACATGTCTGACGACAGTTCTAAAACAATGATGGTGGATGAGAGGCAGACAGTGAGACAAGTGCTGGATAACCTGATGGACAAGTCCCACTGTGGCTATAGTTTAGACTGGTCGCTGGTGGAAACCATTTCTGAGTTACAAATGGGTTAGTAATGTAATTGCTTTAATTGCCTTTACACTTCTATTTAATCCCTACAGCTTTGAAGCTTTTTTTTTCCTTTTCCTGCAAAATTACCAAGGAGTTTACCTCCAGTGTTTTGAGAATTCTTTGAATATAATATATTTTCCACAGCTATGTGATACCGATACCTCTGTACTAGCATTTAACTCAAGGAAACAATAACGACAAATTTTTAAAAACCACTATCTAGATTATGTTCTTTAACAGGAGTTCAATTTAAGAGTGAATAGGCTGGGGAGATGGCTCCATGTAATAAGTGCTTCCCTGGCAAGCGTAAGGGCCTAAGTTCAATCTCTGGTTGCACCCAAAAAAAAAAAAAAAAGAGTGGATAGAAAAGAGCTAGAGGCTAAAGAATGATGTGCTAGAGTCAGCAGACTTAGGTTCTAGTCTTAACTCTTCCATCTGTCATTGGTGTAACCTCCATTAACTCGCTTCACAGCATGTGTAGGGCGTGTCTCCTTGACATGATGTAGACCACATGTTAGGGTCCAGAATGTTGATGTCAATTAATAATCTATGAATTTGGACTAAATGTGTAGTGGTGCCCACCTGTAATCCCAGCACTTGGGAGGCTGAGGCAGGAAGGATTATTATAAATTCAAGGCAGCCTAAACTATATAGTAATACACCATCTCAATTTTTTAAAAAAGAGAATATGATTCAGATTTCAGTCACCTTGCAAGGTTTCATGTCTTTGATTCAATTTTGAGAACTATCAAAAGAAATACTGATTTTTTTTTTTTTTTTTGAACAGAGAGAATCTTTGAAGACCATGAAAACTTGGTTGAAAATCTTCTTAATTGGACAAGAGATAGCCAAAACAAGCTTATATTTATGGAACGTATAGAAAAATACGCACTATTCAAAAACCCACAGGTAAGACTGAATAAGTTATTCAAGATTTTTAGATATGTATCTCAGGTCAGTTTTTAGATATCGATCTTATTTGATTCTCTTGTTACTAAATTAGAGAGTTAGGAGACTGGCATTCCCTTGATTGGAGCGTTGCAGCCACAAACCCCACAAGAGCGTTCCTCACTGCTTCTGAGCTTGTAAAGCTGCCGGATGCAGGTGTCAGCCCCCAGGACATGAACCTACATGGAATCAGAAATGGCTCCAGGGAATTACTGGGTTTCCCTGCTCTGTAACCCAGAGCTGTGTTGAATCCAGTAATTTATTTGGCAAGTTTATCACCTCATCAAAGAAAAGGAGTCTTACCTTCACCATTTATCTATTTTATTTTTACTTCTTTTTTTGAATATTTTTTTTTACAAATTGTAATAACCTTGATTATAAATGGCTCCACATTTATTCTAAAATCATGTTTGAGGGGCCAGGGAGATAGCTCAGTAGAATAAGCACTTGCCTGGCAAGTGCAAGGGCCTGAGTTCAATCTCCAGATCTGCAAAAAAAATAAATAAAATCATGTTTGATTAACACTTCCTAATACCTAGATTATTTTATAGAAATCAGTAGGTGCAAGAAAGAAAAAAAAAAAAAAAGTGGCCAGGGAGATAGCTTAGAGGCATAAAAACCTGCCTAGCAAGTGCAAGGTCCTAAGTTTAATGCCTGATACAAAAAAAAAAGAAGCCAGGGAATGGCTCAGTGGAATAAGCGCTTCCCTGGCAAGCGCAAGGACCTGAGTTCAATCTCTGGTTCCACCAAAAAAAAGAGAAAGAAATCAATAGATAGATAAAACAAGAACACCATGATAAGGAGTAATGAGAAAAATAGCAACAGTATGCAAGGTACTGAATAGCTTTCCTACAGACTTAGTCATGACTCACCTTCTCTTGATATTTTATTTTATTTTATTTTATTTTTGTCTTTTTTTTTTGAGACAGGGTCTCGTTATACAGTTCAGGCTGGCCTTAAGCTCACTTTGTAGCTCAGGCTGGTCTTGAATTCACAACAATCCTCCTGCCTCAGCCTCCCGAGTGCTGGGATTACAGGCATGCGCCATCATGCCCGGCTTCTCTTGATATTTTAATGAAGAATTCACATGTGGGAATATCAGTAGCTCTTTTTGTAGGCAGCTGAAAAATAATTATGTCAATAATAGCAATTCAGGTTTTCATTGAGCTAATAAAATGAAATTGTTACAGTCTTAGAGGATCTGGGATTTTTTTCCTTCCTTCCTTCCTGTCTATCTGTTTCTCTCTCTGTTTCTCTCTCTCTCTCTCTCTCTCTCTCTCTCTCTCTCTCTCTCTCTCTCTCTCACATCGTACAGGGTCTACAGGGTCTCACTCTATAGATCAGACTCATACTGATTCACCTGTTTTCAGCCGCCCAAGTGCAGGGATTACAGGCGTGCACCACCATGCCCAGTCTCAATTGCTAGTTCAGTGTGCCCTGGGGGCGTGGCCAGCATGGCACCTTGGATTTCTTCTTAAAGCAAGAACTAAGTTTTCTGCATACTGTCAGCTATTCCATGGGATTCAGGAGAGGGCAGCTTATGGAATAATTCATGACAAATGTTTAGGCAAGTAAGTGGCTAGAATTGAGTAAATTAATGATGAAGCCCATATACTGGGACCTTTGCAAAGTAGTTCTCACCTTCCTCTACACTGGCAAAAATTAATCCGGAGTTGTTATTTCTATTAAAGAAATCATATGTGTACTTATGCCAAGGGAATAATAGGTTTTTTCATTAACTTTCATTTCCTTGTTTTTTCCAGAATTATCTTCTGGGGAAAAAGGAAACAGCTGAAATGGCAGATAGAAACAAAGAAGTACTGCTAGAGGTATGCCTCCCCCTCCCCTTTTTCTACATATTATAAGTGAAGTATTAAATACCTTCTAAAGTGCAGTGTGGTGTGCTCCATATTTACAGTGACAGTTGTAACTAAAGAAGCCTGTATTCTCTGATGCCATGAGGGAGAGAGAATTCAACTGTGTGAACAGGTTAGGCAGCTGAAGAACCTTTGAAAAACTTTTTCCAACCAATTTTCTAGTGGACTAAAAGAAGTAGTAAGTTTTTAGGGATTGCCAAGTGGGAAGAAGGGCTGGCTGATGAAAAATGTTTGTTATTTCTACCTGCTTTTCCAGAGAGAAAGCTGGACATAATTAGCTGTTCAGAAAATATCTCAGGATATAGCCTGAGATGTGTAAGTTTCTTAGTAATTCTTCGAAAAATCCTATATTGCAGAATAATAAATTTATGTATAATTGATTATTTATTTAGTTGATATGGGGTCTCATACACAGATCAGACTTGTAGTGATCCTCCTGTCTCAGCCTCTCCAGTTCTGGGATTACAGGCATGTACTACCAGTCAGACTTTCAGGGCTGGCATGGCATGTGATACTGGGGATCGAACTCAGGTCCTTGTGCTTGCCAGGCAGGCACTTAGACTGCTGAGCTATTATCCAAACCCCCAATAAATTTAAATGTAACTGAATTTGCAGATTTTGCTGATTTTAGAAATTAAAAGAAATTAATACATTGAAATAAACTTACAAGGCAATTAGGAAAATGAAGATAGATAGGCATTTGGTCTTTTATAGTGATATTGCTTACCATCAAGAAAAAAATTTTCTGATTCCTAACTTTTCTGTACTCTGAGGATAAAAATTAATTTAGGTTGAAAGTTAATTACTTTAATTAAGAAAAGGACTCTCTTTTACAGATATATTAGTTTTAATGTTAGATTTATATCTAAGTATGAACAGAATACAGAGTTTTGGGTTTGCTTATATTTCTTTCAACCTAATATTAGATGTTTTGAAAACAAATGCCCAGTTTGTCTTAGACCATATTGCTTCATACAGTTTTTCAGTTGTTATTAATCAATCATTTATTTAACATGGTGCTTTCTTTTTAACTTTATTCCTTTTTAGATTGACAGCTAATTAATTCGTTGCTAATTTGGAGTAAAATCTTAATGCGTATGTCAACCATGATGTTTTAATTATATTTAGTATTTTATTTAAACTATGCTGTTTAGAAATACTTTAAGTACTGTTATATATGGTTTATGTTTCAAGTTACTTTTTCTTCAACATTAGAAAAAAGTTGATAGGCAGAAGTTCATTGTTATATTTATGTCTGGAATTTTTGTTTATTAAACATTTTAGGATTACCATGGTAGTTTCAAAATCAGTTTATATTGTCTTCAGAAAGTTCAGATTCAGATGAAATGAGTAGCATGGTTTTAATAGAAAAACCACTCTGTTTCAGAGTAATGCATCTGACAAGGGTAGGCCCAACTTTTCTCTAAGGATCCAAGGATCAGAAATCTTTGCAGCTCATCTTGTTATTTTAGGAATGCTTTGGTGGAAGCTCTGTAACTGTACCAGAAATTGAAGGAGTCCTTTGGTTGAAAGATGATGGCAAGAAGTCCTGGAAAAAGCGATACTTTCTCTTGCGAGCATCTGGTATCTACTATGTCCCTAAAGGAAAAGCAAAGGTGGGTCCATTCTGTAGGACTTTGGTTCCTTCTCTCAAGCTAATTGCTTTTAATTTGTAGGGAGTATGTCATTACTTTAGCTCACATAGAACGGATTGATTACTTATCTATCTAAAAACAGGGAAACTCAAAAAATTTTCACTTCTCCAGTCATTAGTTGGGCCCATCTCATTTCTTTTACTGCATTTGAAATCATAATTTTATGTATTATTTTGGAGTTCTTGCCAGAATAGCTGTTTGGGGAAGAATAATTTTCTAGTTTTACAGTCATTCTGATCTTGAATGATAGGCCTTCACTTGGTATAACTATTGCTTTGTACTAATTTGAGGACAGAACTATTTTAAAGGCTTTAGAATATCATCTTTGTTTTTTGGGGGGCACAACTGGGGATTAGACTCAGGCCCTTGTGCTTGCCAGGGAAGCGCTTATTCCATTGAGCCATGTCTCCTGCCTCCAGAGAATCATCTAATATGATCTAGTTTTATAATAATCCTATAAACAAAATTATATCCCTAGTTAATTGATAAAGAAACTTCCAGGGGAGAATCACTTCCAGTGAGCTATGTTTTATAGGCATCGAACTTTTTGATGTTTTCTTGTTCATTTCAGGGAGCTTTCCTATATACTATTGTAATTATATGCCATACTATACTTAAGTATTATCTTTAAATGTCAGCATTTCCATAAAAGTTAGGTTTGGTATGAGTAGCAAGATAGTGTTTTAATTTTTCTCATTACTGTGACAAAATAATCAACAGAGGAGGTGGGTTTAGTTAGAGGAGGAAAGATTTATTTCATTCATAATTTGTAGAGGTTTCAGACCATAATTGGTGGTCTCCAAGGCATGGCAGAGGGGAAACAGTCCATGGTGGGTAGAAGGTAACAAAGCAAGTAACCAAGGGGTCTTAGAGCTTCTTTTCTGCCCCTTTTATATCCTTTGAGAAAATGCCAAAGCAATCAGTGGTGCTGATTTAGTAATCACATACCCTTATTCCCAACACCCTTAATCCTAGTATTGTACCATGAATCATTTATACACTCTAGATCTTTGAAAAAGCTCTATTTATGATGGAATGAGGCTTTGGGGGACATCTAGACACAAACAGTAACAATAAGCAAAATGAACTGATTGGGGGGTATATTATAGATTAAAGAAATGTGTAAAATTTTATTGTTCTGCAAAAAGCAGTAATTTCTACTTAGTAAAGTTTAGATTTTTCAACTAAAAATTGTAACTAGATATTTGCTTCTTTGTACATTATTGTTAAACTTGACTTTTTGGGTGTTTTTATGCTAGGTTTCTCGGGATCTGGTGTGCTTTCTCCAGCTTGATCATGTCAATGTTTACTATGGCCAGGACTACCGAAACAAATACAAAGCACCTACAGACTATTGTCTGGTGCTAAAGGTAAACACATTAACGTCGTTAGGGCAAATTTTAATTGAGGTTAGACATAGGTTATTGTACATTTGCAATACTTTGGATCTTTAGCAATTATAGTGTTTTTGCTTTATTGTGTGCTTTAAAAAAAAGAATGGTAGAGCTGGTTGTATAGCTCAGTTATAGAATACTTTGTTAGTATATAGAGTTAGATTCCTAACATAACCAAATAATAAAAATTAAAAAGAGGGGGAAAAAAACATGTACTATGCCACAACTGACCCTTAGCCAATTAGCCTTAAATAATGCAAATAAAAAGTGGATGATTATTATAAACTTTGAGCCACAATATGTAAAACATACTTGATTATCATTTGGTAATTTGTATTTATCATAGACTTACTTTAGGAAAACTTAGATAAGGGATGAATGTGGGACACATACCTTTTGTTTTAGTTATTTTCCTATGCTGAGCAGAATGATCAGAGGGCGCTATTCCCAAATTCTACATAAATTCGCTCCTTAGCTCTACCTTTGTGACCCTCAAGTCTACATGTTTATATTTTTGTATTTTATTTCTCTCAGAGAATTGTCATTTGGCTCTAGAGTGCAGGATTTCTTTAGGGGAGGATGTAACAGCAACCCTTTATTAAATAATACTCTTTCAGAGACCACCACTGTATCATTTAGGTTACTTAGAACAAGTAATTATTTAACATCAAAAAGTAACTTAACCCAAACAGTTTTCAAAAGGAGACCAAGGTCCCCTGAAAATTAATACCATAATGTCAAAATTATTTTTCTAATAATGCTAAGATGTTACATGTCTTTTGTACTCTTGATTCTCTCAGAAATGTTTAATAAAGTTTTCTATAACAAGGTCACATAATGTGATATATTTTTGCTGTTGACTTGTATCATGTGTTCTTAGGTAATTTTGTATCTTAATTTTTCCTACTTTGATTTCTAATGAGGTAAATATTGAGGGGTAGAATAACTCCATTTCCATCTTCTCAGAGGCTCTTGGCAAGAAAATTAGATTGAAGTATGGAGTACATTACTACCAGCAGGGTTACAGCAAGAGTAGTAAGGGGCATATAGCAGCACACTGCATAAGTAGCCTAGAAGACAGCATTATCTTACAAATGTTTGCACAGAATTGTCTGAGCTGTTATCCTGGAACGTAGGAATATAGTATATTACTCATGTAGGCAGGGCATCTTTCTTCTAAGAATTTCATATTCTGTTTTTAAGAAACAGCATAAAGACCTACATGTTCTTTTGGGGTCTGATGTTTTTTAAGAGACTTAAGTTAAACAATCAATAACATGCCAAGGCAGTACATTTTTCATTCATCCAGTTAGTAGACATAACCCATGTAAAAAGAAAGCTGTTTGGGCGTTTTATAACATGAAATAAGAGCTGGTTGTTTTAGTAGCTCTGAGTTGTGAGACCCCACACCCTTCCTGTCTTTCCCTGTTCTGTCTCCTTCCTGTGCTCCTTGTGCAGCCTAACTTACCTCACTGTGGCAAGCACTGCAGATCTAGACATCGACAAAGGCCTAGGGAAATGCAGCACAACAAAGACTTTTCTACGTGTATTGTGTTTGCCTTTTTTTTTTAATTTTAATTTTTTAATAGATTGCAAGTTGAAAATAAATTATTTACAAACATAAATGAATATAACAATAAAAATTGTCCAAAATAAAAATGAAGAATTTACAGATCAGTCATAATAGTTCACATGTCAAAAACAAGAAATTTCTATTCATATAATTAGAATTCTCAAAGTAGAAGGGAATAGGCAATAAATAATTAAAGATTTAAAATTTCTGGATTTAGTTCAACTTATAATACCACATTTCCAAGAGAAATGAACCTTTTGCAAAAGAAATTTAAATAAAATCATACCAAGATACAAAAAAATGAAATTGTCCAAAACTTACCATAAGAAAAAAATTATTAGAGCGTATACATTAAAAAATATTAGCTATGGAAGAACAAAATTAAATAGCATCTTATTCCACATTAGAAAGGAAAAAAAAAAAGGACCAAGTGTGTAAGAAACTAGAGTAATTACAGGACTGAAATAAAAAATCTATCCTCTTTGAATTTTATACTTAGCAAACATACATTTGAAAACTAAAAGTAAAATCGTTTCTAGTTATACAAACTTGAAATATTTTAATACCTCCAGACATAGCATATAGGAAAAAACAAAGAGCATAATTCAAAAGGTAAGACAAGTTGCAGTATGCTCCTGGATGAACAATAAAGAGCTCTCAAAGTGATATACTATATAAAATATATTAGATGAACCCTTATTTAAAAGGTCATTGAACATTTCTATGAAACAGTACCAATCTTATGTTGGGTTATATATTTTTTTTTCACATATATATGTGTGTATAAAACAGAAGAAGTAATATAAAGTCAACAGAAAATGAAAATACACTTTTTAAAGTTTCTAATACTAGGAGAAGATATCATACAGTGTCTTTTAGATAAATTGTACTTCAAAGATACAGTATAAATCTTAAAACAAAAATTAAGATTAAGCAATATTCAGAAAATTAAATAATTACAAATTAAATGTTTCAAAACAATTGAACTAAGAAAAAAGCTTTCATGGTAGTAAAGAAATACTAAGGATAAAACATAACATAAATGCTGGAATGACAAATAAATGACCATCACTTCTGATAGTTTGGGGATAGTATATCACACAAAGTTCCAGTGTGTTGTGGACATGGATAACGACCATGACATTTACTGGTGGCCAGGTGTCACTTGTGGGACTGAGCTACAGCTATTTCCTGGAAATCCACCCTGTAGACACATATGGAATCATGACCCATAGGGTGTAAGAGAAGTCCATTTGTAGAGTGTACTGATGGAAATATTTTTCTGCTGTACACAAAAGAATAATTGAAAGACTACTATTGTATACCTCTTATTCTCCTGTGTTTAATAGTTTGCCCTATTTATTTGGTAGGTTCTTTCCATTCTCATTCATGGGGTTGTGATCATTTTGCTCCCTCTCTAGAACATCATTTAGTAGTCTGTGTAAGCTTGGCTTTGTCATCATGAAATTCTTTAGTTCTTTGTCATGGAAGTATTTTACTTCTCCATTGTACTTGAAAGAGAGTTTTGCAGGGTATATCAGTCAGGGTTGGAATTTGTTTTCTTGCAAGACTTGAAGTACTTTGCTCCATGCTCTTCTTGACTTGATGGTTTGTGAAGAGAAATCTGCTGTTATTCTGATGGGTTTTCCTTTAAATGTGATCTGTTTCTTTTCTTTAGTGGCTTTTAGTATACTGTTCCTGGGCTGAATTTCTGGGATCTTGATTTTTATATATCTGGGAGTGGTTTTAATTGGGTTGATGTTATTTGGAGTTCTATATGCTTCGGTTCCCTGAATGTCAGATTGTTGCCCCATATTTAGGAAGTTTTCTGCTATTACTTCTGCCCATATTCTTTTTATATCATTTGTGTTGACTCCTTCCTTTTCATTGATGCCTATTAGTCTCACATTGTTCATCTTGTTATCATCTTGCAGGTGTTGAATTATTTTTTCCTGCATGCTAGTTGTTTTTAAGAGATCTTTGCTTACTTTTTCACTAGCTGCAATGGTGTCTTTAAGGTGAG
>PVKA01006563.1:56684-83192 GCA_004027165.1 Ctenomys sociabilis | reverse complement strand
CATTGGTGACAAAATTTTCTGAATAGTGTTAGATCCTTTGCTTTGTAAGAATCTTGCCAAAATACTCGAACAAATAAGATGTGTTATATTTTGTTATACATTTTTTAAAAATTTTCAGTAATCAGAAAATAAACCTTAGAGTTACCCATTATTTACTCAGCTGCCAAGAGAAGGTTATTCTTTCAGATGCAAAATTATATGAAACATATTACGTAGGCTATATGTATTGCATACATTATTTCTCTACTTGCGTGAAATATTTAAGGCATGTATGTTTTGAGTATATTGATACTGTATAATTTTATCTTTATTAATTTTTAATGTTTCTTTTAGATCAATTGAGTTTTATTTCAGATGTATGTAAAGACTATATATACAAATACTGGTATTCATACTGTTTGAGAAAATAAGGAAAGTATTATAAAACATTTGTATGTTTCCATATTCTGAAAAAGGATACAGATTATTATAAGATGTAATGAATAATGAGGAAAACATGAACACTAATAAATTTTCATGTAATCTAACAAATACTAATTTCTAGCATTTGTAGACTATCAATTTGTAGTCCTTTAAATAGATGGGGACCTCTTGAATATTTTGGGGAGACAAAGGGTAATGAAGCAGTAATAATCTGTAGAAAGAAGTATCAAATGAATTTTAGACATATCTGAATTCCCTAAGTAACAAAAATTCTTTGCTCATAGAACATCCACATGAAGTCAGTAGTATCTAAACTTGTTTTCTCGAAAAATGTGAAGTTTTATGTCACTTTATAATAGCAAAACAAACACTCCTTTGAGACAGCTTTTATCTTTTTGGCCTTTTATAGTCATCTCTAACAAGTGGTCCCTCGGTTTTTTTTTGTATCTCTTACCCAATAGAATTTAGGCTACTCCTATCTTTAGAAACTCCACAGCTTTAAAAAAATCATTTGACAGCATCATGATGTTAAAGCAAGTTTTAATAACTAAACAATGAATCAATTAAAATGAACACTTACCTGCTGTTTTCTCCTTTGTGTAGAGACAATTGCTTCTCAATAAAATATAATCTTTGACATCTATGGAAATTACTATTTAATAACGCTCGATTGAGAGGTTTAGGAAAGTATGAAAATAGGAATTTTCTTCCTAAAATCAGTCTGGAATATTTGCATAGCAGTAGAAAGTGTTGAGGAAAGCATTACTACTGTCTGCCTTGGTTTAAAGCATTTATACGCTTTTCGCGCCCTCTAGTGGAAGTTAAAAAGAAAACTGTAGCAACTAAAAGACCAGTTGGATAGCAAGCCAACTGAGTTTATTTTAAATAAGTAGGTTATTTGTGCAATTATTTTATTTTATTTTATTTTTTTTTTGTCTTTTTGAGACAGGGTCTCGCTATGCAGTTCAGGCTGGCTTTAAGCTCACTTTGTAGCTCAGGCTGGTCTCGAACTCACAACAATCCTCCTGCCTCAGCCTCCCGAGTGCTGGGATTACAGGCATGCGCCACCACGCCCGGCTGTGCAATTATTTTATTACAACAACAAATTAAGGTTATGATGCATTAAAGTTATATTTAAAAAATAATTATATTTCATTATTATTGGAAGCAAAGTCTTATAAAATATGTGTGTGGGAGTCACAGTTGCTTGTGCTTGTATGTCCAGGGTCTTTCTGCAGAGCTTCATGTTAAGAAGAAAAGCACACTCTAGATATTATTTGAAATGGAAGTACTTAATATTTTTAATCACTGACCTCGGATATTTACTGTGAGAACCCTAAGCATCTATTAACTTATTTAGACTTAGAACAGATCTATTTAGCAGGTAATATTATTGCCATGGGGAAGTTGGGTTGTAAGAGGTATTATGGTACATTATATGACACAGAACAACTGGGACATAATCTGAGTTTTCACGTGTTAAATTCATATGGCTTCAAAATTTATCAGTTCATGATATGACTGCTAGTTACTGAAAGCATTTTGAAGAGTACACAGAAGTTATAGAAAGATAAGCTTTTATTTCTATATGTAAGATGGAATTGAAGAAAAACACTTCTGTCTCGCCTTTTAAAAGTGAAGAATTCTCCTTCAAAACAGATTTCATTCAATAGGAAGCCACCAATGTCAAGTAGGGACTTAGATGGAAGCCTAAAGATGAAAGATGTGTATTCATGTGTACATGCACTTAATGTGTGATTCAAGAATGTTTATATGTGAATAAAGAAGAAAGTACATTGCGTGATAAAACTATGTTTAAATGACAATTTCTTCATCATACTGATTTTTACTGACCATTTATGCTCTGTCCTTAAATAAAAGGGATAAGGAGAGGGGCTTGGGAGATAAGGATAGGGCTGGGGAGATATCTTGCCAGGCAGTCTAAGTGCCTGCCTGGCAAGCACAAGGACCCATGTTTGATCCCCTGCCCTGTTCATACCTGCCACCAAAACTAGGTGTGTGTGTGGGGGGGCATGCCTGCAGTTCCAGCACTGAGAAAGCTGAGACAGGAGGATCACTATGAGTCTGAGCTGCATAGTAAGACCCTGCTTCAAATAAATAAATAAAAATTGGTTTTTGAAGGGGTAAAGACAGTCATTACAAGGGAAGGAGTTTATGTCAGATGTTTGTCTATTTACTTTGATGTCTGAGAAAAAATTTGCTTTTTGTGCACTAAATAGACCAAGATCTCTTTAACAGTTATGTGTTCTGCTTGTCAGGAGCTCTGTATGTTTTACTTCTTGTTATAGTTTGCACCCTAAATATTTTGAAAAATTACTCAAGTCTATATATAATCTTCTCTATACAATATCTTCCGTTCACCTCCTCAATTCTAACTCCAGTAAATATCTGGCACAAATATATTATAGTGATCCAAAGGTGGCCGTGCACTAATTACAGAAGTGGCATGCCATAAGGACGTGCGTAGGGGTGCGTCAGATGCTCACCTCATCTGGAAGACAACTGAAGGTCAGTGGAATAGGCGTAGAGCACAACTGCTGGTGTGCACCTGCTAGCACAGGAGGCTGATTCACCCCTGCCCCTCTCAACTCCCACTTCTCACAGCAAAAATAGCAACTGAATTCTTAACATCCGCCCAAGGAGTTGAGTTCACTTTCTTTTGTTAAACTGATAAGATGTAAAAGTTTGTATTTTGAGTAGCTCACAGATGTGATGGACATTGATTATGTATTCCAAACACAATAGCAAAATTATTTAAATTCTTCACTGCTAGTAAACACATATGCATATGGTTTAAGAAAATAAATTACAGGGCTGCTGTGATAGCTCAGTGGACTAGGAACCTGCTTAGGCAAGTACAGGGACCGGGGTTCAACCCTGGCACCACATGTGGGGCTGGCCCCACCCCTGGGTGTGCTGAGCTGGTGACCGAGGCTGAGTGTGGTGATGTATGCCAGTGATCCCAGTGCTGGGGAGGCTGAAAACAGGAGGATTAGCATGCACTCAGACCACACACTGAGACTACACACACACACACACACACACACACACACACTCACAGAAAACAAAATAAATTGCAGTTATATTATTTGCATAAAATTGTGATTTACAGTAACTATATACTGACTCTTTTAAAACACTCAGTATCTTATTTTATCTCTTCTAGATAAGTAGTCTTGTGGATGAGAAATTTATTTTATTTACAAATGATACAAAATTGATATAGTATTAAAACTTCAGGATGCCCACAATCATTTTATTATAAACACTTGCATGTAGGTGATTGTTTATTAATTCTTAAATCAAAATTCATTCATTTTTCAATGGGGTTCTATATATTATCTAAGAATATAATTTATGTGAAAAAATTAAAATTCAAGAAGAATGGGTAATGAATTGTTAATAATTACCTACCTAAAGGTCAGTGAAAAAGCTTTGGTTGACTTGAGAATTGATTTCAGAGTTTAACTGAGTCACAGAAAATAGGTATGCAAGGAATGTTTTAAAAGTCATAAAATCAGAATATTATTTTATTAACCGACAGTGGTTCATTAAGTTTTTGCATGCCTTCATTTGCATTCAAGAACATATGCATATTACACGCTTGTACCCATATCCGTAACTACCTAGGTATTCATTATTAGATAAACTGCTTATAGTTTCTAATTTGGGTTGTGACATTCACTGCCTTGCCATGTTTTTCATGATTTCAATTATTATCATTTAGAAACGTTGATGGCTGGGGCCAGGGAGATGGCTCAGTAAAATAAGCACTTATCTGCAAGCTCAGGGGCCTGTGTTCAATCCCCAGTTCTGCCAAAAAACCCAAAAGTTTATGGATAATAATTCAGAGCATTTCTGGCTATTTGGTACATCATTGCTGATATATGTATAGATTTCTGCATGTTGACACATATGTAAATAGTGTAACAATATAAATAACAGTAAATAATATTTTTGATCATTATCCTAGGTTCTATCTTTGCAAGTTTTCCTATACACTATTATTTATTTGCTACTTTCAAATCAATATTCTTAGCTGTTTTGCAGAAATACTGATATGCATAGCAATAAAGAACTTGAGAGTCCTGATGTGGATGATTTCAGCTGTGGTCATATACAGCAGAACCTCACCTTCTTATTTCACCTCTCACATTGTAACCAGCATCTTTTTCACAGTAATGTCAGCGACAGTTTTCTTTTTTCATTGATGATTTCTTTGTCCATTAAGTCACAGAGACAAAGGCCTCAAGTGGTAAGCAATCTTCTGCGCTACAAAGGCCAAGAGGGGTGTTAGAGAGAAAAGGTTGCTCCGCAAACTTCATGGAGACACGAGTTACAGTATTATTGCCCTTGAGTTCAATGTTAATTATGCAGCAAAAGATGTAAATGTTATTTTTAAATAGAGAAATTAAAAAAAAACCAGCTTACAAATTAATCAGTTGCTCACAATACAACAAAAGACTAGCCTCAACCTAGCCCCATGTTTCATGAACCCTAAAGGAAGGGTTCACTATTCTCTGAGGATATTATAAAGCCTTAAATATTGTGAATAGTGACAACCAAATGTATGCTGTAGTGGGCATGTAACAGTTCAATAGAATTCTATAAATCTAGACACACCAGTCATGCTTTAGAATTTTCTCATGACTTAAGAAAGATATATTTGAAAAATCTTAAAAAATATGTGATGAGTTGTTTGGTTCAATAAAACTTGTGACAAAATTTATGCACGATGAAGATGGTATTTTTTGGTGTCTAGTTGTCCCCCCAAAGCTTCATGCAATCATGAGACACCTTCTAGAGTCTTCAATTAGTTATTGATCTAATGCTGGATTATGGGTGTGAGTGACACATCACCCTGGGGCAGATACGCTGCATACAAGTGTAAGGAGGGAAAAGAGCCTTGCTAGCTGCCTCAGTAGTTTCTCTTTTCTTTACACTTTGCTGTTTTCCACCACTGTGAATGACTGTCCTCTCCTGTGTGCCCCTCTGCCTTAGAGCCAGCCGAGCATGGACTGAAACCTCCATTAACTATGAGCTGAATAAACATTGCCTTCCTTAATTTTGTCAGTTTTTCCCAGCAACCAGAAAAGAGTAATGGAGATGGTATTGGTTTTATTAGGATGACTTCCTAAGATTCCACACTATTCAAACAGGTAGCCCACCCTGGCAAGCACAAGGGCCTGAGTTCAATTCCTGGTTTAAAAAGAAAAAAAGAAAGAAAAACAGGTATCCCAGAACTTTCCCTAGAGAAAAGAAAGAGACCTAGAAGTTGCTTAGTACTTCAACAAATGACTTCCATGAGTCAGAGCAGCTAACAGAATACATGACACTCATGCACAGGGTCATAAACAGTCAATAAAGTCTGACACATCAGAACAATCCTGGGGGCATTGGCGTCTTTTTGTGTGTGGGAGAGGTAAAATCCTAGTTCAAGCAAGTAGAAAATATAGATATCCACAATGTATCCCCATGGATATGCTGGAGCAGCGAACCATACAATTTTCACACATATCAAAACTCTTTGTGTTAGGATATATGACTTCAAAATTAATACAAAATTTGCTGGAAGACTTGGTCTTGGCATAATTTCAAATGCCACTTTCAATACTGATGGTTAAAATCAGTTGTCAATTTAACTGGCTTGGTAGTCGGGCCCACTTCTGGCTGTGATGTGGGGGGGTGACCTTGGATACTATAAAAGGTCCCTGATGCTCCCATCATTGGTAGCTTTCCCTTGCTCTGCTTCTCATTTACCACATACTAAGAGCTCTTGCTCCCTCATACCTTCTGCCATATCAGCCTCACTTGGAGCAAACCATCCTTGGAGTTGATCCCCTCCCAGTGAGCCCAATAAACCTCTGGACCTTCAAGTTGTGGGTGCCCAGTAATTTGCCTAAGCAGGTAGGAAGGAATTATAACACAGATTCAGTTACTCCAAGTTAGTTATTTTTAATAATCATGTATGGATACATTATGCTTGAAATATAAATTCATAAATCAAATATTCCCTTTAGCTTTGCTAAAGTATTCATCCTAACATGGTAATTCATATTTTTAGTAAGCAACGCACAATCTTCTTAGAGAAGCCTGTTGAGTAACGTATGTTCATGAGCTGTATTCAAGAAAATTTGACTTCCTTGGTAACCTGAATCCCAAATCTCAGTAGTGCTTAACCTGCTTCACAAAAATATAACAGTCATTTGGATTTAACATCATTTGGATTTAACATCATTGATTCTATTTATTCAGTCTTTCCCCCAAAACAATTTTGCATTATAGCTAACATTCAGTGGTCTCAATACATAAGACCTCAAAACCATTTTTCTGATTTAAATATTTACCCATTAATGAAATGTACACATTTCAACAATTATCATTTTCTGAGCTGATCTTCCTACTCTCCACAAGAAGCCAGTGGTAGAGCAGAGTTCAATTTTTGTCTATTGTCTCTGTTCTTTTGGTAGCTTAGGAGAATTTTGTTTGCATTTATGTACTGTGTCTTACAAATTTGTGTTTTGCATTAATCAAAATCCTTCTCAAATGTTTAAGGGGTACATTCCTAATTTCCCATGAATTATCTATGTATCTCCTTAAAATTTACCAGTTTATTCCTTCTCTATGCTCTATGATTTCGTTTTAGAATGTGTAAATTCAGGCCTTCCACATCACGTGCTCTTACAGACATGATCATTGCCTTTCATTATGCAATTATATTTTAATGTAGCTTGTGTATTCTCCTACGGAATGTTAAATATATTTTTATTTTCACACTGATGAACAAAAGCAAACTATTCAGCCATTAATAAATGCAGTATAAAAATAACGTGGTCAGAAATTTAATTAAAGGTTTTAGATCTGGTGAGTTTATAACACGCACTTAATCTAACATAAGTGATTATTGATTTGCTGACAAGAATAAAGAGACAACTCCCTAAGTAAGAGTGAAAATGTTCTTTTATTGAAATTAATTTACATATTTTAATTTGAGTAAATATTAAATGAAAATAATATATAACTTATCTCCACCCATTTCCTTGTATGGAAACATATGCCATTAATCTGCCGCAGATAAAATTATGCTTTTGATATTTTCTTTCTTTGAAATCATGTCATATTATCACCAAATAAGTCACAGACTAAATACATACCAAGCTCTTTTACACATACGTATGTAATGATGTATGTCATTCATAGGTTATTCCTCTTTCTAAACTGCTGTCATACTTCTGACACAGAAGTAACATAGATAAAGGAGCCTGGGGTGCACTCTCTTCAATGTTTCTTACTATTCTCAACTGCTTCAATAGACATTTCCCACTGCTCCTGTTTTGTTTCATTTTTACAGGGTCTCACTGTGCAGCTCTGACTCATAGTGATCCTCCTGTGTTATGCCTCCCCAGCACTCCTATTACAGGAGATGACAACCGTCCTGGGAGGGCTCCAACCCTTCTGGACTCATTCTCTGGCTCAGCATGCCCTGAGGGTGGGGTTGGCAGAGCACGCAGGACTGGAGATCAAATCCTGGTTCCTGAGCTTGCCAAAGCAGGTGCATATTCCGCTGAGCTCTCTCCCTGACGCTGCTCGTGGTTTTTGATTGGTTGTTATCAGCTAACTTGTGGGCAATGGATTCTTGAACATAGTGATTAACATTGTTTTTTGTTCCTTTATGAATGGAATCTGAATTTATACATACTTAGATTTCCTATTAAATTTCCATATATATTTGATTGTAGATCACCTACTGGTAAGTAATTCCTGGACTCTACCAGCCTTTCTTGCTTTTTTTTTTTCTTTAACTGAAATTCCTTTCTGTAAGCAATTTCTTCTGCATGGAATACTACTTGTTGTTTATCAGTCTTTCAAATAAGAATGTCTACAAAGAAAAAGTTATGATTTTTATCTTCCTCTAACAGTTGAATTAAATGGCAGAGATCTCACATGGACTTGCCGCGCTGCTAGTAGAGATTGAAATTTTTCATATCGGATCTGGGGAAGCATTCCTTATATAGCACTATAACAAAATGAATCAAAAATGAGTTGTTATAATTTAACAAGAACTTGATTTAATGATTCTGCATAAAATAACTCAAGGTCTAAATTAAAACAATAACAATCTTTTGAATAATACTGAACCCGAAGAACAACTGCAGATCTTCCTAATCTCAGTACAGTTATATCCAATCTGATACTTTCATTGAAAGTGATTAAGTAACATTCTACCAGATATTATCCACTTGCTACAATATAATTTTAATTCATTTTGAATTGTCAAATTTCTTTTTAAAATATATTCGTAATTAGCATGACGTGTTCTTATGGCAATTATTGAAAATTAAAATAAACAACTCTTTAAATTCAATAAAAGCATATCAAACAAATCTTTATTTTATGAATAAGATTAGAAGATTATTCTGTGCTTGACATAAAAATGTAATTATATGTTTACTATTAGAAGTTAAATAAGATATATTTTCTTTAGTATGTAAGATATTACAATATATAATTGGACAATAACAGTATTATTCTATATCTTAGGTTTTATACCATTGATAATTGTATGTTCATGCATTTTTATAGTTATCAATTCAATAATTACTTCTTCAATGCTGAATATACTAATGATAATATTAGAGATATTGTGTAAGGGCCAACACCAATAAGAAATTATTTTGTCATGAACCTACTATGTTTCATAGTTTTATGTCTTCACAATAATATTCTAAATGTATAATCTTGATTTAACTGAGGATAAAAATGAAAATTAGGCTAGAAAAATAAGTTTGCCAAGAGCCACAGGCCTTGTAACAAACAGATTATACAACCAGATTGGGCTAATGCAAAACAATGTTGTGATAATGAAATACAAAATACATGTTGTGCTTTTTTTTGGCAACTATAGGTCAGACATTTAAATAAAATGTCAAAACATATATTAGCATAATATAAATCCAAGTTTGTGCATTTATACAAAATGTATATGTTAAAGACATCATCATAAGGTGTTTATATCCAAGTGTGTTATCTGAAGAAAACAAAGTTTAAATACAGGTACTAAATTCTTAGTGGGTATAAATCATTCGGAAAAAGAGGTCCCGACAAACTTTGAGTTGCCATTCACTGTCTTCCTCTGCTGTAAATATTAGCTATGAGTCTTTGCAGATGAGTGAACATAGCATTTCTTGTGAGAATTATTCAGTTTCCTGAAATGCTCAGGTTTCCTGTTACAAAATTGTGAATCTGAGAATTTATAAACAAAATGTTTTATTTATTTATAATATATGAAATAGTAACATATAAAATACTGTATGGTAAATAATTTTATAATGGATTTGTTTTCTTGAAACGTATGGCTATGCCTCATAGCTAATTCAGGAATTCATTTAAATAATGGCTATTGCATATTAATGGGTATATATGAAATCCTATGCCTTATAGGCTGAAGTAGTAGCAAAGATTTAGGCAACCTATTAATCAGTACTGCAATGCTAACATTTTGTTATAAAATTGAATTCAGGTAAAATTGTATATTTATTTTCATAGATTTCTAGGAAGAGTCATACTGCATTCACTTATCTTTTCTATAGTAAAAAAAGTAAATCTAAATAAAATTTTAAATAAAACAAATTGGAACCACAGCTATGAAAGACATACCGTGAGCAAACGTAATAAACTATTAAGTTGTTACCAAAGTTTTGTTTCTAATATGAGAGTATAGGATCGAGAGAGATAGCTCAGTAGAATAAGCACT
Source organism: Ctenomys sociabilis (assembly GCA_004027165.1). Classification (NCBI taxonomy): domain Eukaryota; kingdom Metazoa; phylum Chordata; class Mammalia; order Rodentia; family Ctenomyidae; genus Ctenomys; species Ctenomys sociabilis. The sequence continues at coordinate 72,994 of PVKA01006563.1, read as the reverse complement.
TGCCTGGGCAAGTGCAGGGTATTCAGTTCAATCCCTAGTACTGAAAATAAAATCATAAAATTAGAGTATAGCCTCAGACACTGGAAGGGGGACATTATTCTTGTATTTCTAAAATCTTTACATTTTAAGCTGTTTGCTATCATTGTATTTATGTTAAGTACTAGTGCATAGATTAAAATGTGTGAAAAAATTACATGCTTCCTCTAAACTTAAGAAAGAAGATAAAAAGATAAATTAATTTAGATAAACATAAAATAAATGTGTAAAGTGCTTTACTATTAAATAAAATTATTTTGACAATATAATTGTTATTTTTTTTTTCAAGTACCAAGAATTTAATGCAGGCCAGGATTTCCTGTAAGCTTTAAATCTTGAACTTAGGTAAGCCTATTTTCATTCTACATGTTCTATGAAGATAAGTAAAATTACATGCTTAAATGGGAGACAAAATATTTTTTAAGGTTAAGCTAATTTTCTGATTTTTGAGTATTAGGTTGAGCTAGATAATTTGATTTTTTTTTGTTTTTTTTTATTTTATTGAAGTACAAATGTCAATCAGACAGTTTCAAGACAACCATACAGATTCGATAAATTAATACATTGCAAACTGTTTTCATAATGTTTTGGTATTGTACAAGGTGCATACATGATATTATATTTACATATATTATTTTATATAATTGTTACTTATGCAATTATATATTTAATGAATTGCATAATGCAAGCTTTCTGTTAAAATCTTTACTACTCACTTTATTTTTATTGTTTTAAACCTCATTTGCATTTATGATTAAGTTTTGAAGTCTCTCTATCTTAACTTTCTACAATAGAACAAATTTCTTATTTTACAGATTCCAGGGCACTCACTTCTGGAAGACAATGGAGTTTTTCAGACTCTGAGGGAAGCAATCTGTGAAGTCCCCCTGTTAGCATCTTTGCTATTCACAACTTCAATGGTTTTTAATTATTATACATGGCTGCAGGAGGAACCAGGAGAAGTTTCACACCATCTGAACTCTAAGATTGGAAATGATACAGACGATTTTCACTCCCTTATACTTCAGGTCGGATTTCAGGTCGGAAGGATGTTGTTAAAAAGAAAGAAAAATTACCACTAGTACTATTTTCATCCCATTTCCTCTAACTTTTTAAAGTAACAACTGTATTAATGTTTATATTTCCACAAGTTGCAAAGCATGTTGGCAGCTTGTTTCTATTAAAAGGTTGCTTTGCTCTCTTTTCTAAAGTTGAAAGAGGACACGATTAAATGCAAGTTCTTTCCAGGAAGAAAAGTATATGGAAGATCTCATCTTGGTTGTAGAGAAGATTTTAAAATCATGTGATAGCTAAATATAAATTAATTGCACTGGCAAATGAAAGATAATTTGAAATGGGGAGGAGGTAGATGTTTTGCATAAGACAAGAAGACCAAGAGCTTGAAGGGTAGAGGGGAAAGGGAGATTTGAAAATAAAAGAAATAAGATGTGTTACATGCATCTACCAATTTCCCATGATTGACGGAATCATTGTGTACTAAAAACATGTGCTTGTGAAATATAATTGTAAAAATAAATTTGAAAGCAAAGAAGCTCTAAGATCATAGATTTCCCCTCCTTATCCCTCATCATTCAACCCATGACTTAACACTGAATGTCACAGTAACTACACTCAACTACCATGAGCCCATGAAGTAAACAAGTGAAGCTGTTCTCCAGATGTGACCCAAAAGAGGTCAGAGATATTCAAACTAAATCTTAGGAATAACTAAATCTTCCAGGAAGCAAACTGATAATGCCTTACAGTACTATGGGCAGATCATAGGTATATGAGCCTGGACCCTGCCTATGGTTTTCAAAAGATGATGCTTTATAGTGCCTTGGAATTTTCAGTTCCAAAATTACTGCATATGTGTATTATCTGAGGAAATGTATTATTGATTTTTAACTTAGCTATATCAGTGTTGGTGGGTATTTTAATCAACTTACCCAGTTAATATTTATAATGGGGATATTTAAAATTAAAAATTTATTTTGAGAATGTAGGTATATTTTATGATAATAGAGATTAAACCTTGGGTCTTTGTATTGGCTACATACCCATCATGTATGCATGTATGTGTAAGTATGTAATGGCAGAGTCTCACCAAGTTTCAAAATTGCTCAAACCGGGCTTCAAATTCCAATGCCCCTACTTCAACCTTCAAAGTGCTATTACAGATTATTTTTTCCACACCAGGCAGAGATACAAATATTTTAATGTTGAGTTTGTTATTTTATTCTGGAATATAGCATATATTTTTATTTATTCTGGTTATTTCAAGAATTTTTCCGCAAAGCATTATAATTATATTCTCTTAGTTTCTACTCTTTTATTTTTTACCTTTTATTTTTGTAATCTGACTGTTTTCTGTTTAAGTTTCTGAACTTCTTTTTGTAATCATAGTTTTAATATTTTTCAGTTTGTTTATAAATTTTAAATTTTATTTGCTTTTTTGTTTCTTTGTTTGTTTTAATGTATTTGGTACAGACTCTCACTTGGACTCATAGTGATCTTCCTGCTTCCAGCCTCTGCAGCACTGGGATTACAGACACGCGCCACTACGGACTTGTCACTTCGTCAGCGCAGCCAGGGATAAGGCCTGTGTGACATATGGTGCTGGGAAAGGAACCTCGTCCCTGCGCTTGCTTAAGCAGGGGCTTAGTTCCTTGAGCTATCTTACCAGCACAAAGTTTAAATTTTAAAATGTTGCTATAGATAAATCTAAACTTCACCTTGCATTAGTTGGATAACAAAGCCACGTACAAAATAGTACAAATACAGCATCATTTTCCTTTCACATTAAACTTATAGTAAAATGTATCATTACAATTAGAAAAAAATTATTTTCTTCATTTTATAAGTACAACTTCTAATCAATTAGATTGTTTAGTTACTCTCTCCCACACTGTGTAATGAGCTTAAAATTCAATGTCTAAGCATCATAATAAGTGGATAAATATTAGCTGATTTTATGCATTCTTTATAATGCATCTATGGGACACACCGATGTAGTATTTGCCAACTAAAAAGATCAAAGGCATACTTAGTCCAGGTCTCTATACATATGCAAAACAGTTCATTTTTTGTGTAGTGTAAAGGAGGCCTTGCAAACCATAGCAACTGTTCATCTGCTTCAGCGCTTAATGTGAAGGTTTATATAACAGCCACAGTTAGATACATCTGAGTACATCCAAATAACTGTATCTTGGGGCCAGGGAAATAGCTCAGGGGAATAAGTGCTCCCCTGGCAAGTGCAAGGGCCTGAGTTCAATCCCCAATTCCACCAAAACAAACAAACAACTTTATCTCTGGAGCTTGTTTCTTTACTTACATTAATTTTTTGATACAACAATAGTCGTTAAGATATTATATTTAAAAAATTCTTCTTTTGCAAGCTAAGGCATCTGTAAGTGGTTCATCAGTTGTGTGAATTTGAGAAGTTCAGAAGCTTAACTAAATCACCTCAGCAATTCCACAGTCTATGGTGAAGAGAAGGCCCCTATGGTGGCTTTTCACTTAAGGATGTAAAAGGGAACTGAGGGAGGATGGAGGGCTCCATTTTCTGGGAGGAGCTCCAGTCTTTGCAGTCAGCTTGAAAGTCATCTCCTGACTTCTAGCACAGACTCTTTGATTCTCTTGGGAGGATACCAACAAATGGAATTGCTAGGTTCAACACAAACCTTACTTTGAGCATTTAAGGAATTTTTACACTAATTTCCACAGTGGTTGTACCAGTCTGCACTCCCACCAAGAGGGGATCCTCTTCCCCTACAGTATTTGTTACTGGTTGATTTCTGGTAATAGGTATTAGTTTTTGATTAAGAAAAAAATCTTTGTTGTTGTAATTTGCATCTATGAAATGATTAGCGGTGCTGAACATTCTTCATATATTTATATGCCACTCATTTTTCTTCATTGTATAATGAAGAATATTTGTGTAAATAGCTACTCATTTCAGATGCCTGTATTTGGACTGGATCCTTAAATTTGAGCAAAAAAATAAATTTGAGGGTTCTGATTTTTTTAGTTCTTACATAGTCTAGATATCAGGGCCTTTTCTTAGGAAGAACTGAGAAAAAAAACTTTTTGCCACTCTGTAGGTTGTCTTTTTATTCTATTGGTGATTTTTCTTACTACGAAAAGATTTTAAAATGGGACCTATTTACTGATTCTTTGTACCATTTCTTGTGCATTCAGAGTTTTGTTCTTAAAGTCTTTGCCTACATCTATATCTCATACTTATTCTCTCTTACAGAAGATTTGGGGCTTCTGATTTAATATTCATCTCTTTGATCTGTATTAATGTTACTTATTTTTATTTAACAGGTTTTTGCTAGTAAGCTAAGCTGGCCTTGAACTCACGATGTAGTACTGGCTGGTCCTAAAATTGTAGCAATACTCCTATTTCAACATTCCAAGAGCTCAGATTACAGGCCTGTGCCACCACACCCAGAGGCCACTTTGTTTTTAGTTTAGTGCATGGCGAGACATAAGGGTCTAGGTCTATTATGTGGGATGTGGAAGGATAGCTTTTCCACACCATTTATCAGAGAGGCTCTCTTTCTTCCGTCTAAGGTGTTTGGTCCCTTTCTCAAAGATAAGGTAATTGCATGTGTTTGGAGGCATTTCTGTATCTTCTAACCTTTTCCATAGATCCTCATGGGTTTTTTACTTCTTTGTTTGTCTGTTTTATTTTTCCAGGACCATGTGACTTTTATCAGGATACTTTCATAATGTAATTTCAAGTCAAAGATTGTGATGCCCCCCCCGCTTTGTCTTTGCTGCCTAATTACATAATTTCCTGAAGTATCTTTATACAATTTTATTCATGCAAATATGCGGTAGTAATTATCCAATGTCATAAGAAAAAGGATATATTGGAAAATATAGAATAAAACAAGATGACCAAACAACCGAACAATTTGAAAACACAGATGAAATAGAGCAGTTGTTCTCTGAGTCATTTCTGGGTTCCATATTATAGAATTTGAATAGAAATACAAAAGGGAGGGTATTTTTTCTTTTCTGTACATTGGGGCCACACCTGAGTGAAATCTTACAGTTTGTTTGTGCAGGAGTTTTATATGAATTAAAGTTAGTTATATAAATTAAATTGTAGAACATGGTGTAGAAGCTTCTAAGAAAGGCAAATGAGTTGATGATTCAAATATGCTGTCTTTCTTCTTCTCTGAAAACCTTGAAAGATGTGGAATGTACAACTTGTTAAGGAGTACCTGTACCAGGAATTCAGAATACTTAAGACATTTTTGTTACACAGAAGTGAATTTATAACATTTCACAAAATTCCAAGTAAACCAAATTGATTTCATTGAAGCCACGCTAGAAATAGAATACATGAGAATTGATAACAAGCCCAAAATGAATTCAATAATGTGAAAACCTTACTCTCTGCATCAACAGAGGTCATGCAACTTCTTCCTTATGCAAACATCAGCTTTTTAAAAAATTAACAAGGGGGTCTGGGGAGATGGCTCAGTGGAATAACCACTTCCCTGGCAAGCACAAGGGCATGAGTTCAATCCCCAGTTCCACCAAAAAAAAAAAAAAAAAACTAAACTAAAAAATTAGCAGGTAGACAAAAGTACAATATCATGATTTTACATAAAACAAGAAGAAACACTGCAAGATCTCTGTTTGATGCAACTGAGATCTTACTGAATACAAGTTTAAAATAAGATTCTGGCTGTGTGCTGGCAAATACTTAGAGACATATACATAGAAATTGCCCACACAGAAAAACAATTCATAGAAAAACAGATTAGTATCAAACTAGTTACTGTTTAGTTGAATAAAGTGTCATGAATTACAACCTATTCCAGCAGATCAAAACTATAAACTATTTGATAAACTTTCATGCATATTGTTAATAAGAAAGATACCAAACCATTATAAATATACATACATTCATATATGAATGATTAAACTGGTCATATCTGTCATGACAGAAAATAAATAAAAATTTTCCTTTTTTTATCTAATTACTAAATTACAGGATAACGTAGGTGTTTTTTGTATTTGGTTAAGGGTCTTGCTGTGCTGTTCAGACTCATAGTGATCCTCCTGTTTAAGCACCCAGCACTGGGATTACAGGGCGCACCACTATGCCCTGTCTTGGTGGCCAGCTCGGTGTGCCCGAGTTGGGAAGGCAGCATGGCATGCAGTACCAGGGATCAAACCCAGGTCCTTGCTCTTGCCCAAGGAAGGCACTTAGTCTGCTGAGCTCTCGCCTCAGCCCAAGACAATACCTGTTGATAATAATGTCCTTAATACACATTTCCTCCCAGGGCTCTCCTTTTTATAGTGACTGCTAAAGCTCATCTATGTGAAATTGCTGTGTAATTGAAAGGAAGGCAACTTTTCCCATTCTTATTTCTTTTATTTCTCTCTCTTATCTAATCACTCTGGCTTATGTTTCCAGAACTACATTGAATAGGAGTGGAGACAGTGGCCATCCTTGTCTTGTTCCTGATTTTAAAGTGAAGGTTTTCAGTCTTGCCTCTCTTTAAAAGAATAAAAGTAATGAAAAATAAAGTCTAACTATAAAAAAATAAGAAAGAAAGAAAAATGCATAATTTTCTGACATATGCTATCTGAAACTTTCATTTCGTATCTGAGCATACATTGAGAATTATTTTGCTGTCTTAGAATTTACAATATCTCACTATTTTGTGATTTTTCTCTATGCTGCTTACTGTATGCACAGAGTTTGGCAATGGCTGACAGGAAATACAATTATGTAATGTTGGTGAAACAGATTTACTAAATTTAGCTCAATTTATGTTGTGAGAACTTAATTTGAAATCAAACATTAAGCTGAATTCTGAATGTAAAGTAGTAATGATTAAGCATTTTAATTAATTCTTACTATTTAAATAATATATTTACTGCTTTCAGAAATAATAAAAACGTCATATAAATAATAAAATTCATCATCAAGAATTTAACAAACTAATTCTAACATGAAAAGTCTAATTACACAACTTTGCTTGATTTAAAATTTACAGTTTACTCTGCATACTGCCCCACACCCGCCTAGCCAGAGCGACTTGCCTGAGACAGCAAGGCCAACTCCAGTGGCCTCCGGGATCCTGACCCATGCCCGCCGAGCGAGTGGGAATTTCCCTGACTCCCTGGACATAAAAGTTCGGTGAGTGTGTCATGAGTCTGAGGGAGAGCCTTTGGCTTCTACCTGTGTGCTCTGCACCATCCAGACCCTCAGGTCCTAAGACATCCTCGCCAGGGACCTTCCTAAGACAACCCAGACAGACCTACCTGGCAACTCCCAGGAGCCACTGCCCCCAAACCCTCAATGGGAGCGAGAACTTTTGGAAATTCTCCTGGCACTCGATCCACCCCTGCCCAGCCTAGTGAGTGTGAGGGAGAGCTTCTGCACTCCCCAGTGCTTCCCTAACCAGGGACCCAACAGAGGGGAATGACAGGAGCTGCGGAGAAAAGGAACTGAACACAACAGCTAGGTCCAGGCCAGGCATAACTGGATAATCTCAAATTTAATAGACTGGCACCCGAATCTCATTATGCTCTAAGGCTATTACTGCACCAAAACTCTACACCAACGATCAGAGGTCAGTATTACACAAAATGACAAAGACAAGGAGAAAAATGCAATCTCAGGTCTCGAGTCCATCAATAAGTGCAGAGGACACTAGCTCAGCTGAATGAATAAATTAACAGAGACAGAAGCAAAGGAACAGCAGCAGAAAGGTATAGAGGAACTCAGACAAGAATTAATTCCTGAAATAAAAAAGAAATATCTGAATACATAGCACATGAAATAAAGAATAAAATCCAGAAACATCTGGATCTCTTAAAAACAACGAGAATGAAGAAACCCAATGCTCACTCAGAACAAGTGCAAAGAACACTATTCACTATTCCAGCTGAAATGTATGAATTAACAGCATGAGAAGCAAATAAAAAACAGCAGAAAGGTCATGAGGAACTCAAAGGAGAAATAATTTCTGAAATCAAAAAAGAATTCTTTGAAATGATAGCATCTGAAATACAGAAACAATACCAGACATATACAGAGGAAACCCAATTTGGAAGAAACTCTGCAGAAAAAGAACTAATAGCTGCCTCTAAAAAAGACATGGATTAAAAAAATAGAGGAGATCAGAAATATGATGGAATCCTGGAATGAACAATATAGAAAAGAAATAGCATGAAACACAGTCAAAGAGTTATAGAAGAACTAAAAATATCAATCATGAGTCTACAAAACCGTTTGAGTGAAAGCTAAGACAGAATTTCAGATCTTGACGATGCTGGTGCAGCTAGTGAAAAAGTGAGAAAGGATCTCTTAAAAACAACAAGAATGAAGAAAAAACATAATCCATCACTCATTAATTGGTATCAATGAGAATGAAGGAGTCAATATAAATGATATAAAAAGATGGGAAGAAGTAATAGCAGAAAACTTCCCAAATATGAGGAAACAAACCAATATTCAGGTAACCGAAGCCTACAGAAAACCAAATAACTTCAATCCAAGTAAAAACACACCGAGGGAGCCGGGCATGGTGGCGCGTACCTGTAATCCCATTACTCGGAAGGCTGAGGCAGAAGGATTGTTGTGAGCTCGAGACCAGCCTGAGCTACAAAGTGAGTTTAAGGCCAGCCTGAACTGCATAGAAAGACCCTGTCTCACAATACCAAAAAAAAAAAAAAAAAAAAAAAAGACACCGAGACATAGAATAGTCAAGATTCCAGAAATCCAACAGAAAAATAATATACTGAAAGCTCCTAGAGAGAAGAAGCAGATCACATTCAAAGGGAAACTTATCAGAATTATAGCCAACTTCAATACATAAACCATGAAGGCAAGGAGAGCATGGACCAGAGTTCTTCAAGTCCTGTATGAAAAAAGTTCCAGCCCAGACTATTATACCTTGAAAAACTCTCTTTCAAGTTTGATGGAGAAGTGAAATACTTCTAAGACAAAGAACAACTAAAGAATTTCATGATGACAAAGCCAGCCCTTCACAGGCTGCTGAAAGATGTTCTAGAGTGAGACCACAATGACTAGAACTTCATGAATGAGAACAGAAGGAACCCAATAAACAGGACAGACAATTAAACACAGGATACAAAGGAGTAAACAACACCAGGAAAATATCGTGACATACATAAGTCAACACATTTGAATTATGACCATCAATGTAAATGGACTCAATTCACCAATTAAGAGAGTAAGACTGGTACAGTGGATTAAGAAACAAAATTCAACAATATGCTATATACAAGAAACACACTTAACTCAAAAGGACATTCATAGGCTCAAAGTCAAAGGATGGAAAATAATACTACATGCTCCAGAACCTCAGAAAAAAGTAGGAGTAGCAATTCTGTTCTCAGACATTCCCAACTTCAAACCAAGAAGGATCAAATGAGACAAAGAAGGCCACTATATATTCATCAGGGGAAAAATTCAAGAGCAAGAGGTAACATTCATAAATATTTAAGAACCAAACACAGGAGCACCCAACTATGTAAGACAAATCTTAATGGACATGAAAAACCTAATATCTAGGACCACAATGTTAAGAGGAGTCATTACACCCCCTTATCTCAAAAAGATAGGTCAACTAGACAAAAATATCAGCAAGGAAAGCAGCAGAACTGAACCAGAGCTTGGAACAAATGAACCTGGGGGACATATACAGAGTGTTCCAAACAATCACAGATAAATGCACATTTTTTTCAATTGCACACGGGTCATTTTCCAAAATAGACCACATACTAGTCCATAGGTCATGCTTAAGTATATGCAAGAAAACATAAATTATCCCATGCATATTATCTGACGATAGTGCAGTGAAACTGGAACTAAACAACAAAAGAAACCAGCAAAACCCACTGAATTCATGGAAATTAAACAACATCTTCCTCAGCGCTCAATGGGTCACAGAAGAAATGAAACAAGAAATTCAACAATATCTAAAATTCAATGAAAATTCAACCACAAATTACCAAAACTTATGGGATGTGATGAAAGCAGTTCTTAGAGGGAAAATCATATCTATGAACTCACAAGTTAGGAAAATAGAACGGGAACAAATAAACACCCTAATATTGTACCTCTGACATCAAGAAAAACAAGTGGAAAGGAAATCCAGATTGCAAAGACTGGAAGAAATCATAAAAATTAGATCAGCCATTAATTCAATTGAGATGAAGAAAACAGTTCAAAGAATCCAAAAATCAAAAAGTTGGTTCTTTGAAAGATTTCATAAAGTTGATAAGCCTCTCTCCAAACTCATCAAAAAGTGGTGAAAAAAATTCAAGTACATGTCATGAGGAATGAAAAGGGTGAAATCATCACAGACCCAGTGGAAATTTAGAAGATTATCAATAGTTACCTCAAGAATCTTCACGCTCACAGAACAGAAGACACAGAAGAAATGGACATATTCCTTGAAAGGAACAAATTACAAAAACTGAATCAAGAAGATAAAACGACTCTCAGTAAGCCAATAACAGCCAATGCAATATGAAATGTAATAAAAAGCCTACTGACAAAGAAACGCCCAGGTCCTGATGGGTTCACAGCTGAATTCTACAGCAAATTTACAGAAAATATAATCCCTACACTCCTCAAACTCTTCAATGAAGTTGAAAAGGAAGCAGTCCTCTCAAAATCATTTCTGGAGGCAAGTATTATACTGATTCTAAAACCAGGAAAAGACACAACCAAAAAGGAGAACTACAGGCCAATCTCCCTCATGAACATAGACACAAAAATATTCAATAAAATCCTAGTAAATAGAATACATCAAATCACCAAGAAGGTAATACACCATGACCAGGTAGGATTCATCCCCGGGATGCAAGGATGATTCAATATTTGAAAATCTGTGTATGTAATACACTATATTAATCATCTCAATTCAGGCAGAGAAAGCTTTTGTCAAAGTCCAACACTCATTCATGTTCAAAGACCTACAGAAACTTGGAATAGATGGACCCTACCTTAACTTGATAAAAGCCATCTATGACAACCCAAAAGCTCATATAATCCTAAATGGGGAAAAACTGAAATCTTTCGCTCTTAAATCAGGTACAAGACAAGGATGTCCTCTATCACCCCTTCGATTCAATATAGTTTTGGAATCATTAACAACAGCCATTAGAAAAGAGAGAGAAACCAAAGGAATAAGAATAGATAAAGAAGAAGTTAAATAATTAATATTTGCAGATGACATGATACTTTAATTGGAAGACCACTAAAATTCCACCCAGAAACTACTAGAACAGATATGGAAATTCAGTAGCATAGCAGAATAAAAACTCAATACTCAAAAGTCAATAGCATTCCTCTAAACAGAAAACAAGCACACTGAAAGAGAAACAATAGAAACAATACCTTTTACATTAGCACCATGGAAAATGAAATACCTTGGGATTCACTTAACCAAGGCAGTCAAAGATCTTTTCACAGAAAATTACAACACCCTAAGAAAAGAGATTATAGAGGATTTCAGAAAATGGAAAGATATTCCATGCTCCTGGATAGGAAGAACCAACATCGTGAAGATAGCCATACTTCCAAAATTGTTGTACAGACTTAATGCAACCCCTATCAAACTGTCACCAACATACTTCCCAGATCTAGAGAAATCATTCCTAAAATTTATTTGGAACCACAAATGACCTAGAATAGCAAAGGCAGTCTTGGCCAATAAAGACAAGGCAGGAGGCATCACAGTTCCTGACCTGAAATTATACTATAGCCACTGTGATAAAATCAACATGGTATTGGCAACAAAATAGACTTGAGGATCAATGGAATAGATTATAAGGTGGGGAAGCATCTACAAACGCACTCAGCCACCTGATCTTCCAGAAAAGGGACAAACAAGCTTACTGGAAGAAAGATAGCCTCTTTAACAAATGGTGCTGGAAAACATGACTTTCTACATGCCGAAAATTAAAACTTGACCCAGCTCTATCACCATGCACTAAGCTAAGGTCAAAATGGATGAAAGATCTAAACATTAAAACAGAAACATTCAATCTCCTGGAAGGGAAAGTAGGAGGAACTCTTGAAGACATAGGGGTAGGTAAAGAGTTCATGAACAAACATATATTTGCATGGGAAACACTTGAAAGAATTCACAACTGGGATCAACTCTTCTTAAGGAGCTTCTGCATGTCAAAACAAATTGTCAACAGAGTGAAAAGACAACCCACAAATTTCGAAAAAATCCTAACTAATAAGCAATCAGATAGAGGTCTGCTGTCTAGAATATATTAAGAACTAAGATATAACAGGGCCCTCAAATTTAAAGACCCCATTCAGAAATGAGCATCTGAGATGAATACACACTTCTCAGAGGATAAAATTAAAGAAGCAAATAAATATATGAAAAAATGCTGCACATCGCTAGCCATCTGTAAAATGCAAATAAAAGCAACACTGAGATACCATCTCACTCCAGAAAGAATGGTCATCATAAAGAAATCAACCAACAATAAATGTTGGAGAGGTTGTGGGGAAAAGGGAACCCTTCTCCACTGCTGGTGCGAATGTAAACTTGTACAACCATTGTGGAGGTCAGTGTGGAGACTCCTCAAAACAGTAGGACTGGAAATCCCATTCAAGCCAGCTATCTCCCTACTGGGAATTTTCCCAGAGTTACTGAAATCTTTATATCATAGTGATATATGTGTACCTATGTTTGTAACAACACAATGTGTGATAGAAAAATCTTGGAAACAACCAAGATATCCCTCACATGATGAATGGTTGAAAAAGACGTGGTATTTCTATATAATAGAGTATTACTCAGCTATAAAGAATGATAGACTTGGAGCATTTATATTGAAGTGGATGCCACTTGAACATATACTTCTAAGTGAAATAAACCAGACACACATGTGCAAATATCATTTAGTTTCCCTAGTATAAGTAGTCAAAACAAGAAATGCAAATACAACAACAATTAAAAAGGAATGAGTCAGATAGTTAGGGCAAATTGAACAGCATATGCTGCAGGGTACTAATCATTTCTTCTGGATGGTTAACAACCTAAGTTCACAGATCAAAATTGGAGAAATAGAAGAGCTGCAAGGACATCCAACATTTTGGCCCTAGTCTTTCAAGGTCAGTGAAGACTCAGGACATAGGTGAACCTGTACTGTAACATCTTGAAACTCAGTTGTCCCCCAAATTTTCTGATCAAGGAGATTATGGAGCCACAGAGGAAAGAGGTTGATGATGTATAGTGTGCCTGGGCAGAGTCACATGGGGAGAAAACTTTGTCTCAAGCTCTCACAGAGAGCAAATTGGTCAAGCATTGGCTGTGACTCATCCACCTGGATGACACAGATAAAGGATCTACAGAGTAAGGTATAGGATTACAAGATAAACCCTGAGATGATTTCACTGACCTCATCAGAAAGAAAAGCTATATCTTTTGGTATATAGGCATTGTTCTATCTCAGTCTTAACCATCCAGCAGAAAAGTATAAATATCAGGTATATAATGTTGGGCCATAATAATAAGTTGAGCTGTAAATGGCTATAGTCAACAACTTCGTCAGATAACTCACTATTATTGTGGAATGCTGCACTGTGTTGGATTGTGTCGCTGAATTCAGGCACCTAAATGGGTTTGATCACAATGGAGTGCACAGCTTTGACAGGTCTAGACAAAAAAAGGGGTATACAAAGGAAGAATCATGATGTGTTTGTGTAAACAGTCCAGTTAGAATAAGTATGCCGTGCTTCTGCATAATTCTATGAGAAGCCAGATTTGCACTAATAGTGGTTGGACAAGATTTTATGTCGGCTTCTAGTACTATGGAGAACCACTAGAAGGAAAATAATGAGGTAGAAAGTATTAATTATTGAATCTGTGATATAATTCAACTATAAAAATAAGTAAACAGCTACACTCTTAATTTACTTATAAGAGTCATGTGCTATAATAATGTCTGTAAGTATAAACATGTATGCACCTTGTACAATACCAAAACATTATGAAAACTGTTTGAAATGTATTCGTTTATCTAATCTGTCTTGTTAATTTGGTTTGAAACCATCTAATTGCTATTTGTTCTTTAATAAAAATAAAAAAAATAAAATTTAGTCAGGGAGATAGCTCATTACAATAAATGCTTGTGTGGCAATGCAAGGTCCTGAGTTTGATCCCTGGTATCACCAAATAACTAACTAACTAACTAAATAAATAAATATGATTTAACCTTTATGTCAACATCAGAATGCTTTAGCAATACACTTACAATGGTTAACAGAATACAATTTAATTTAGCCTACACACTGTTAGCCAAAATCTTTGCACACTTTTTAAGATTTTAAAAAGACTTTGAACTCCATTTTTAAACCTTCTACTTCAAGTATGTAAGAGATTCGCATCACTTGCCTGTAAAGAACGTAGCAAGAACCTTGAGAAATTTATCCCTGCATTGCCTCTCTAAAAGAACAAGTATTGCATTGTGAAGTATAAAAACAAGTACAATGGTCTACTGGACTATATTGGATTACTTTGCTAAAATCACTCACCTACAATATTTGAATGGCAATAGAATACACATCTTAGACAAAACTAAACAAAAAAGGGGGGATATAAATGAAGGACCATTTTGTAGTGAAAAAATATGTGTCTGTATATATGAATTATTTAGGTTAGATATACAGCTATTCTCTCTTAGTTCAATGAAAATAAAGATTTGTACTAGCAGTGTTTAGACAAGATAGCATGTCTGCATCTTGTACTCAAATAACTACTATGAAGACACCAATATGCAATGTATTAATTATTGTAAATGTCCTACTTACCTGTTTTGAAACTGTCTCATTGCTATTTCTTTCTGAATAAAATTATTTTTTAAAAAAAAGTTGTGATCCTGCAATACTAGCTTATAAATGTCAGTGATGATAGATGCAGAAGGGGATAGGGTGGCCTATGTACACCTGTGGAAATGTAAAAGTTATTTTATTTCGTTAATACTGAACGCAGAGTACATAAAACTGTACCCTTTAAATTTCAGCTAGTTTCTTAAATCTGAATTGCTACTACCTGCTTTCTTCATCTCCTGAGGCCTATGAAAGAACCCAGACCTCTTAGCTTCAAGATTTTCTCAGTTATGCAAAGAAAATTAAATTTCTTTTCCAACTTTTCATCCAGAAATGCCAGTATATTACAAAGTATTCTTTCTGTTGTGAATGTTCATGAAGTAGCACACAGTGAGGTCAACTTTGATTTTAATTTGTGTCACCACTTATGTGCAGACAGTCCCCAAAGATAATGATCATAAGACCTAAGGAGAACATCTAAAAAACCTGAAATGGCCCTATTCAGAATACTACAGCAAAACTTTCAGCCATTGTTACAAGAAGCCCTATTGAAACAATGGAGCCCTTTATGTTACAGTGAAAAGTAGCTCCAGACTGGAAGTTGCCCTGAAAAAGACTAGGAGAAAAAGCTATAATTTAAAATATGTTGAAAACCAGTGTGAGTGCAGCTTCCTAACATAATCAAAGTCCCATTTTTACAAGACTGCTTAGGATAACTTTTTACAATGTATTCTAGTACTTAAAATTTATCGTTGGTTACTAAACATCAATTTACAATATGGTTATTTTTGTTTCTTTATCAAAGGTCACATGTCTATTAACTAGCAGAGGAACTAAAAAGATACAAAGTTCAAACAGATCCATGAACACATTATATCTTGCAAATGGAAGAAATTCCAACTGGACCAGAAGTCCTGATTACTAGCACACTTTTCATTTGAACAATTGTTAGTGAGTACAGATGCATAGCATTAAAGTTGAGAAACTAGATATTATAGGCCTGATGAGCAAATCACTTTTTCTAGAACAAAGATCTGACCTAAGTACATTTTATCCGTGTACAATAACCTTTACACAAGAAAATTATAAACTCATATAATTGTGTCAATTTTGTCAAAAAATCAGTAGCGTATTTTATATGAACCTAAAGTATCCTTTGTAATTAATTTATTCGTGCATTTTAGGTATTTGCAATGTTCATGTTCATCATTGGGAATTTGTACCTGTATGTAATATGTACTGATTTGTTCCTTGTTTCTTTTCCCTCTTTTCAAACCTTCTTCCTCTCCTTATTTACATACAAAAGGTTTGCTTCTGTTTTCTTCTATTCTTTTGCTATTCTCTTTTTTCTTTCTCTTTCTTTCTTTCTCTTTCTTTCTTTCTTTCTTTCTTTCTTTCTTTCTTTCTTTCT
>PVKA01006563.1:39219-56584 GCA_004027165.1 Ctenomys sociabilis | reverse complement strand
ACTTTTCTTTCTTTTCCCATTTGAACATTTTTGCTTTCTTACCTTTTTGGCTGCTGTCAAGGTGTAGCTGCTATGCATTGTGCTGTCTAAACATGGGTATGATGCAGACGCAACATGTCTTTAACCCTTCCAAGAAGATGGCTGGGTGCGAAGTAGCAGGACCAAATGGAATATCTAGTTTTAATTCGCTTAAGAAATCCCCATGCTGATGTTCATAATGGTTGTACTAGTGCACACTCCCATGAATGACGTAGGGGAGTTTAATTTTCCCAGCAGCTTTGTCAGCATTTGTTAATATTTGACTTCTTGATGAAGTCATTCTTCCTAGAGTAAGGTGGAATTTCAGCATTGTTTTAATCTCTATTTATCTAATGTTGAATATTTTTCATATATTTATTGTCTATTTGTGCATCTTTTAAGAAGTATTCATTTTAAAACCCACTTTTGATGAGGCTTTTTATTTTGGGGAGAGTTTACATTTCATGACTTCTTTATAGTCCAGATTTTATTCTCATGCCCTTGAGAATTTTTCCCCCTCATTTTTCACTCTGTTGATTGTTTCCTTTACTATGCAAAGAATTTTAATTTGGATCCTTTTTGTTTACTTTTGGTAGTATATGTTGTATAATTAGCATTCTCTTCAGATAGAGCTTTCCTACACTTGCGTCTTCAATAATTTTATCTTCCTGCAAAGTAAGTGTTTCTCTTTTGACATTTGCATCTTTGTTCCATTTTGGTCTTACTATAGGTTCTGATGAGGGATACAGACCTAGATTCAGTTCTATTTCCATCATTTTTTCTTTAGCTTTCCTCTGGTATATATTTTGGGTCCTTTTCTAAAGATCACATAGCTAACTCTTCCCAGGGTTGTTTCTGCATCCAGTCTATTCTGTTCCACTGACGCATATGTCTCTTTTGCGCAAACCTTGCTATCACTGTAGCTCTGTTGTATTATTCGAAGTCCCGAAAGGTGATGACTCTTGCTTTGTTCTTCTTACCCTGGGTTATTTTTCTGTTCTGATTCCCTTGGGGCTCCATGTATATTTTATGACTGCTTTCTCTAGTTTTGTGCGGGATGCTTCTGGTATGCTGATTGGACTTGCAATATGTGCGTATATCAGTTTTGGGAATCTGGCCATTCTGACTTGTTCTGCCTATCTTGAAATGGGACAGCTTCCCACTTTCCGTTGTCCCCATCAATTTTCTTGTCCCAAATGCTTAAGTTTCTTTTCTTTTGTTTATTATACTGGCTTTTTCCTTCCTCACTAATTCTTAAGTATTACCAGTGGTTTTGATGCTATTTGAATGGTAGTGTTGGGCAATTTTTTTTTCTCTGTTTGAGTTCATTGTTGTTATACAAGTATATTATTTAATTTTTGTGTTGATTTTGAATGCTACTTACTGATTTGGGTTATTAATTCTGTAAGATGCTTTGTGTAATATTTTGTGTCTCCTATATGGCCTTATTTTATTTTAGAGACAATAGAAAAAAATAATAAAGTCTTCTTGTAGGGGGACACACCATCTACAAATAATGACATTTTCAATTTCCCTGTATTGTGCATATCCCTTTCATTTCTTTCTCTTGGCTGATTGCCAAGGCTAATGTTATACAAACTAGACTGAACAGGAATACTGACAGTAGACATGCTTCTCATATTCTTAATATTGGAGGAAAAGCACCCACTATTTCCCCATTTAATGTGATGTTGACCCTTGGTTTGTCATAAACTGCTTTTATTACATTGAGATAATGTCCCTTTATGACTTCTTTCTTTGGGATTTTATTATGAGTCATGTTTGGTCTTGTCAAAGGCTTTTCTATATTCATGTGAGATGATTATATTTTTTTTTTGTCCTCGTTTCGATTTATGTGCTATGCCACGTATACTGATCTGTTTGCACTGAACCACCTCTGTGTTCCCAGAAGGAAGCCAATTGGTCAGGCTGTGTGATTCTGTTGGTGATTTGCTGCATTCTATTTGCCAGTGTCACATTGAGGATTTTTGTGCCTAAGTTAATTAGACCAATTAGTGCATAGCTATCTGTTTTTGTCAAGTCCATTTCTGGTTTGAAAAAGAGGATATAGTTAGCCTCCTGTACTGTCCTTGGAAGTATACTTAACCTTTCAAGTTTATGGAAGAGTTTAGGCAGCACTAATGTTATGTCTTTTCATGTGCTATGTTTTTTGGTAGTAGGAATTGAACTCATGACTCTGCACTGGCCAGGCACTTGATATGCCACTTAGCCAAATTCCCCGCCCAATATTAGGACTTTCTGAAGTTCTAGAATGCAATGCGGAATGAATAAAGTTCTGGGCTTTTCTTAGTTTGTAGCTTTTTCTTTTAATTACTTCATAAGTTTTACTGCCTATTATTGGGTTAGTTAAGTTTTTCCAAGCTTTGTAGTTGTGGTTTGTTAATTCATATGCACTTTCATTTCTTCTGGGTTCTCCAATTACCTGATGTTCAGTTTCTCAGAGTAGTTGGCTGTAATCTAGATTTTGACAGTGTCCACTGTGATTCTGCATTTTTAACTTTTAGTTGCATGGATTTGTGTCTTTTGATGTTTGCCATTGTTGGAAGATTCTCTAATTGTTTGTTGGTTTTATTTATTCCTTCAAAGAACCAGCTTTTCAATTCACTGAGTCTTCAAGTTACTTTCTTACTGTAAATTGCATTAATTTCTGTCTTTGATATTTGTAATTTCTTTTCTTGTAAAGTTTTGGATTAGGAGTTTTCATTTTGCTAGAACCTCAAGTTGTATCATATAGTTATTTATTTGCATTTTTTTCTGATGTGGAATATGCAGCTGTAATTTCTTAATTCTCATAAATTTCAATATGTTACACTGACATTAGTGTTTGATTCTCGGTCCTATCTTGTTCCTTCTTTTCCTGTGTCACCTATTAATAATTCGAGAGAACAGTCCTTAATTTTCATATATTTGCATAATTTGTTATTCTTTCCTTGGGCCATTGATTTACATTTTCATTTCACTGTCATCAAATACTATACCTGGAATATTTTTCATTATTTTTTTTTATTTATATAAGCATGCTACTTAACTTTTTGTCTATTTTGGAGAAAGTCTCATAAGCTCACAAGAATTGTGTTCTACTGCTGATTGGTGGGACATTCTGTAGTTAACTATTAAATTCATTTATTTGAAGATGGGATCATTACTGATACTCCCTTATTGAGTTTTGATCCATTTGTTCTGTTTGTACACTGGGGGATGGAATTCCTCAGCTATAATTGTACTGATGTGCTTGAATTATTATGTATAGTAGTAGTTGTTTTAATGAACGTAAGTGTATCAGTGTTTGGGGCACACGTGTTATAATTAGTAACTCTCTTAATGAAATGTTCCTTTAGTTCACTGACAGCAAACCCATGACACATGTGCTGCGGTTGGATGTTTGTTGCCACTGAAAGCTCTAAGAGGTTAGCCATCAGCACCAAACCAATATTTAGTGACTTTCAAGGTCTTCTCTTAACATTTTTAGATCAAAGTTCTATATGTTTCGAAATAGTGTAGCTACTCCTGCTGCTCTGTGGGTTCAAAATGCATGGAATATTGGTTTGTATACCTTGGTTTTAGTCTGGGAATTTCTTTTTCGATTGAATCCAAAACCTCTTTCATTCATTGTACTCTTGGGATTATTTCTTGATTCATTCTGACAATGTGCATTATTTGACTGAAGAATTCACACTGAGATTAACTACTAAAAATATTGACTTATTCCTTAGCTTTATTACTAAAAGTACTGGCTCATTCCTGTCATGGTGTCGCTTCCTTTTGGCTGATTGCCTCCTTTTCCCTTTCTACTAAGTGTCTATGCTGCTTGATGTATTTCTTCTATTAGACATCTTGACCTTCTTATTTGCACGGTCATAAATTTCTTACATTGTCCTTTTTTATGGAGATAACTGATTTCTTCATCAAGTTTGAGTCACAGTTTTGTAGGATATATATGCCTGAATGGAAAGTGGTTATTTTTTTTTTTGTTTGTTTGTCTTTTTTGTTTTTGTAAGACTTGAAAAATCTCATTCAAAACTCCCATGCTCTTGTAATTGTAGAGTACTATTCTTCTCTCTTAGTAGATTTACTTTTATAAGTGATTATTTTCTTCTAGTAGTATTAAGAGTCGTTCTCCATGTTCGATTTCATTTGGGTTTTTGCCTGTGTCATGTCATGGTGAAGTTTTTGTTTGTTTGTTTGTTTTCCATTATTTGTGGAAACAAGTTTTTCATGCCAGGTGGGTCATCTTCTGGTTTTGGTTCATTTCAACTAATGTTATATATATTTTATTTGGTAGTTGTTGAATTTATTTCTCATGTTTACTTGCTGGTTGTATGCCATCTCTGAGAGTGGCTCTGCTTTCTAGCTCTGTCCTTCTGCTCTCACAGCAGTTGTTTTTACTGGCCATGCTCATCAAGATGAATAAAAGTGGTAAAGGCAGGGCCAGCTGAATAGCTCAGTGGATTGAAGTGCCTGCAAGCAGGCGCAAGGGCTGGAGGTTCGATCCCTGGGCCTGCTATGAGGGTCCTGCTTCTAGGGCAGGCTGAGACATCAATTGAGAGTGGGTGTGGTAGTACGTGCCTGTCATCCCAGCTCTTGGGAGGCGTAAATGGGCAGATCACTACGAGTCTGATCTAGTAGTGAGACCCTGAATGCCCTGTAGACCCTTCCCTAAAAGACAAAGAAAAAAAGAAAAAAAAGTAGGAAAGACAATTTGGAGTAGTCATGAAACTCTGAGTTAACACAAGCTCATAATTCTTTTAGGTTTTATTTGTTTGCTTGATTTTGGACATTTATTGTTTGTCTTCTGTTGATTATAGGCAAAATGGAAAGGAACCGTCTTCATGGAGAGCCTAGTTATACAAAAGTGTGGGTGATTTATTAATGGGTAAATAATGTATTTCTATCAACTTTTTTTCACAAATAACCTTATGTAAAATGTTTCAGTAAGATGTTTCTCATTATTTTAATGGGATAAATAAAAATTCATAAATTCTTTATGTGCAAGAAAAATGTTTTCCTACATAGTTTTTACATTTCTGCCTTCAGTGAGGTCAGCAATGTGAAAAACCGTTTTGAATGTTTTTCTTACAAAATAGCAAGAGATTGTGTGTGCTGCCACCTGCTGGCATAATGTATCAATACAGTGTTGTCTGTTAAAACCTGTGTAAGAATTTCAAAGACTGAAACTTCTAAAACTTCAAAGAATACATCAGAAATAACATTAAATAATCTTTTCTAAGTCATGCATTTTATTTGCTAATTATTTAAATTTTCTGAAAAATTCAGACTATGATATCAGTCTGAAAATCAGTATCAGTTCTCAAAATGTTGAACAAATTATTATCAATAATTAGAGAAGAGTTCTGTTATCAGTCAAGGAACACATATCTTTTGTGTTCCTATATTATCAGTTTGGGTTGGGGGTCACTTTATTGAGCCCATTAAAAAATTAATTTAAGGTCATGTTCCTAAAGCACCATTTGTCTGTCATAGCTACACTTTATGCATGTAACATATTCATCACATCTTCTCTGGTATTTCTATATAATGGAGTATTACTCAGCTATTAAGAATGATAAGTTTGAAGCATTTATAGTGAAGTGGATGCCACTTGAACATATATTCCCTGTATCCATAGGCTCTGCAACTCTATATTAAAAAGGAAACAAGAAAATGCATAAATAATGAATTTAAGCAAATAATTTTTTCATTGTTATCTGAACAGTAGTACATCACCACAACTATGTATTTATGATTTAAAGGACATTATGTATCATAAGTAATACAAAGAATATTTGTTTGTTTATTTACTTACTTACTTTTTGGTGGAACCAGGGATTCAACTCAGGCCCTTGCAGTTGCCAGGCAAGCACTTATTCTACTGAGCTATCTCCCTGGCCCCAAGAGATCACTTAAAGAGTACAGTATTATACACTGCTACTGTTATATTTTATGTAAGGTATACAAAAATCCTGGATCTAATTCTTTGAGGATACCTAGAAATTTGTATGTATCATCTCTTCTGTTTTCAAAAAGAATTGTATTTATAAAATAAGAATTTAGATTCTTAATAAGCTATAGTATAAATTATTATTCATAGCATTTAAACCCCTTATATTGTGAATTTTATAGACATGTTTAATAAATGTTAAGACACTCATCTACATTGTTTATAAATATTAAATATTTGAAACAGTAATTTCAAAATATTTGAATTAAATATCATATAATAAAACTAATACTGTATGTTCCCCATCATATATGGATTCTAAAATGGTTAAATTCAGGAAAGCAGAACGTAACAGTGAACGTGAAAGAATATGACCTAGAAGATGTTGGATGGAGATATGCAAGGTTAGATAGAATGAATAAATTTAAGGAATTATTTTGGTCGACTTTCCTAAAGGGTTCTTATAATAAAAAATTTGGCACCTGCAACTTAAAGAGGAAAAAGCTTAGTTAGGCTCACAGATGCAGACGTTTCGGCCCATGGTCCGCTTGTCCCATTGTACAGACATCGTGGCAGAAGAGGGCGGCAGAGAGCGGTGCACACTTCACGGGATCCGGGGAGCAGAGCATGGGAAGGACCCCAGCAGGAGCCGCGCCCCTCACGAAGAAAGCCAGGGGCCCGCTCCGGGGCCTGGTCTCCCCCTGCTAATGGCACAGTCGCTTAGAAACCCGCTGGCGAGTAGGAGCTGATCGTCTTCCGAGAGACCCAGGCCAGCTGACAAGAGTGACCGGCGTGCGCTCCCATCGTCCAACTTGGTCACTGTGGGTAGTAACAGTGCATTTCGTTCTTTAAAATGGCAAGCGCATAGATTTTGTGTTCTCATCATAGAAAATTAGAAACCGAAGTGAAAGTGCACAATGTAATAATAGGGATATTCTAGGAAATTGGGGTGGGTGAGGCAAGATTTCCATTAGGTCTAATTAGCTTAATTTAGTCATATCTACATATGTCAGAATGTGTACATAATACATATATGTATGGATATAATTTGTATTTGTAAGCAAATAAATAGGTTCCAAACTTAGCAAACTAGTAACATTTCTCCACCAGATGGCAATGTTGAAAATCTTTTCAAAAATTATATTGAGCAAAGGCATTTAAATGGATATTACACTATATACTATCTTGTAGAAGAAACTGATAAAAGGATTTAGTAATTAACAGACCTGAATGGATATGACAAAGACCAGAGAGAGAATGCAACAATTTAAGTAATAGCTTCCAAAAAATTAAAGATAACTATATTTTCATTTACATATTTGAAAAAATGTGATTACTTAAAAATCTAGTTTATTTGATCAAGAGGCTATGATTAAGTACATCAGAAACATCTCATGCTTACAAATTGAGTGAATACTTTATTAAATAACAATAAACTAGGGCCAGGGACATAGCTCAGTAGAATAAGTACTTCCCTGGCGAGTGCAAAGGCCCGAGTTCAATCCCTTGTTCTGCCAAAAAAATAAAAATAAAAAAACTTTCTTAATGTTCACTTTATACTACAACAAAACTATCAGAAAGAGAAAAAAATTATCAGAATATAAGAAGAGAAATTCACTTATAAAACTCATTAAAAAAATGGCTAATTAGGGCCAGAGGATTTAGCTCCTGGTGCACAGGAATTCAGTGGTGGAGTGCCTGCCTAGTAAGCTGAAGGTCCTGAGTTCAACTCCTAGTACCTCTCACTCCAAAATAAAACTAACCAAAAAATATATATGGACAAGACATCAATTTATAACATATTATCACAAAGTGGAATAATAAAATATTAGTTCAGGAGTAAACACTATATACTATCTTGTAGAAGAAACTGATAAAAGGGTTTAGTAATTAACAGACCTGAAACACTTTAAAGTTGCTGACTCATTGAAACTGTAAAGTCAGTGCAACATTGCTGCTTCCCATACGTGTGTGTGTATGTACATGGCTGTAAGTGTATACATGTGCGTACACGAAAGCAAAACATGACTCCAACAACGTGTTTTACCTGTTGAAAAACCTTAGAAGTAACACAGCTGAGGCAAGATTAACCAAAATAAATATTAGAGTAGATCGACCACTAGAAAATTTAAGAGTGAATTCAGAATATGAGGGAGGTGTCTGAAGATGTCGCGGTTCATGCCAGCCAAGCAACACACAGGGAATCGCTTAACTATAACATGAGCAGGTCTCCGAAAATACTTGTGGGCCCAGCAAAAATGAATACTTATGAATATTTAATGTATTGGATACTCTTTCACTATACAGAACATGTTTTCATGGAGGAACGTACAAGATTATACACTTTTTCATATTAGGAAATGTGATATCACTGTGGGACAAAGATGGTTGCATGTAACTGATTAGGACAAAAGGCCATGGGCAGTAGCACTACCAAAATGGGAGTTGGATTTCGCTGTCAACATCAGGGAATAATTTTATATCTTACCCATGCAAACTGATAGGCTCAGAATTTTTATCAAAATTCTGCTCCAGTGACTTGAAATTTGAAGGAGAAAATTTGCAATTAAAAAAAGGGGATTCACAAATAAGGCAGCATTTCAGCCTAAATATTCTGAATTTGATCATACTGATGACAAAGTTACAGTGAAAACAGGTAAGTGAGATAGCTATTGGCATATATATGTATTATTAAAAAAAACTATTGGGAAATTTAAGCAGAGGGATAAAGAAAACCATTACAATCATAACTCATCATGGCACTATGTCTGTTAGATTTTTCATCCCAATGATTTATATTCTGTTGGTATGAACAAAAGAAAATTATCATAGGGGAGGAAATTAGCTTGAAAGAATTGTTAAAGAATCATGAATATGTACAGCATCTCTGATTGTTTGACATTCTTCAAAATTGGAGAAAAAAAGATCAGAGAGAATTAGCTGAATACAATGTTTTCTGAGTTCCAGAGAAAAATTACAGGGAAGTAAATTAATGAGCAGAGAGGTAATGCAAAGATAAGTGGGAAAATACCCACTCAGGAGACACAGCCAAGAACGTGGGCAAGGCACTGGGGGCCAGAGGTTCACGCTTTTGCAGAAAGCCCGGGTAAGTCCGCATGATGGGAAGAGCCAGTTTTTGAGCAAATCAATATGTTTGCTGTAGAGATAATAAAAATCATGAGATAACTGAAAAAAGAAAGGGATTTTGCACCAGGAATAAAAAGGTTAAATATTATCTCTAAGTAAAGGAATGAAAATCAGAGGCCACCTTCAAAGCACAGAGTTCAGAACAAGTACCAGAGTTGGGCTCTGATTCCACTTTCCTACACTACAAAATTTGCCATCAGAACCAGTAATCCTGAGACTCGCGGCTGGTTCTCAATGTGTGGTCCCTGCCACCCTTGACCTGAACATCACAGGAGGACGACATCTCTGTGTTACCCCACCTTCAAATCTTCTGTGAATGTGTCTCACAGTGCACTAGCTGCAAAAGATTAGCTTCTGCTCATTTTCTCCTGTTCTGTGGCACTGAGTGTGACACTGAGTGACAGTAAGTTAAGTCCACTAATGCGAATCAGGAAGATGCATCATGTAGTTAAGTCAGATCAGACAAAAATACATTTATTTATTTGTTTGTTTATTATTTATTTATTTATTTTGCAGAACCAGAGATTGAACTCAGCCCCTTGCGCTTGCCAGGGAAGCACTTATTCCACTGGGCCATCTCCCCAGCTCCAAAAGTACTTTTAAAAGCGTAGTTATGTATATGTATGAATTTCCTCCTGTGAAGGCATTTATTATGTTCTCTAAATATGTACTATTAAAAGTAAAAAGAAAATTAAGAGAAATGCCAAAAATATTATAAAGCTGCTGTCTCTGGATATTCTTAAACAACAATAACAAATACTGTGTCAATGGTAAGTCAGCATAGAATTGCATGCAGGAATAATTGGAGACCCCTCAAGGCAATATGATTTCTTTCCTACTAGAGGCATTCTTACTCATTTTACAAAACAGAGTTTGGTATACCTCTAATATTTTCAAAAATCCTACATCTGGCTTTGGAAGAAAATAAATAAAAAATAAAATAAATTACTTTATGTACACTGATAACATAGCTCAAAAGAAAAAGAGAACTATTTCTCTTTAAAGTATTTCATTTAGACAAAGAGATAATGTGCCTAGAAAGATTAAACTTGAAAACCTAGGTACACTCACAAATCATTTCAAGCATATTGTGGCTACTTTAGAATTGATTGCTTATAAAAGTAGCTGATACAGATCTTCCTATTTTAAAAAACACTACCTGTGGAATCATATATATATGTGAAACACATCACAGCACTACTTTTTAAAATCTATATTATGATAACCCTAATAAAAAGTTTGCCGAGTGTTTATTATATAATAGACATTGTAATAAATTTTACATTTTTATTTTATTTTCCCCTCACATAAACTAAGATTATGTATGATTTCATTAGATTTTACATGAGAAATAGAAAATTTAAAAATTAAACATCAAAGTTCATATTTATTAAAAATTTAAAGGTCTTGGGATAATTCTAGCTTATTCTCAGATTGACGGTGCCTTAACTTTTATCTCCGACTATACTTTTTGTGTGATCCCACTTGTTCTCTTTTGCCTGTCACCCAAATGCCATTATATCAGTCTCTCTATAAGTATATAATCTATTAACACTTTATTTTATAGCAACAGCTGAATACTCCAGGATTTTATTTACAGTGAACATAAATTATACTAATTTTTTTAGGGGGCGGAACCAGGGATTGAACTCAGGCCCTTGCGCTTGTCAGGGAAGCACTTATTCCACTGAGCCATCTCCCTGGCCCCAAAATTATACTCTTAATGAATAATATCTACACTACTGTTATTGGGAAAACAATATCAAGGTTTGGATTATTGAAAACACTTAATAAACATCTGCATTTCTGATTTTATGGCTCAAGGAAAGGAATAGTCATTACTCCAGGTACCAGAAAAGAAAATCAAAAGTTTTTAATTCATCAAAGAATCAGTCAGGTAGGTAGATATCTAAATACATTATTTTGGTTTATCTAATAAAGATATCAAGTTTATATTATTATAATATTGATATATTATATTGTATTAATAACATATTAGAATATCACATGCTATAATAAAATATATTAAGTTTCCCTTCACATATTTTAGTTTTGTTTTAATCAGAGAAACCTATTGGCAGATGCTGCCTCGTCTTCTCTGTGCTGCAGTTACTTCTGGTGCCAGAAAGATGGATGCCCCAGAACAGCGGGGAGCAAGGACAGAGCCAGTCCTGCAGGCTGCCTGCCAGGTCACGTGTGAGTCTGCATTGGAAAGATGACAAAGTGGGCACCCAAGACCCCGACGCCTGCGATGACAGCAGGGAGGGCGCTCACACTCAGCAGAGGGTGCTTTTTACACGAGATGCACTTCCTTTTCATTGTCATTTGATTTCACAAAGATGATCGATCCGTTGTCAGCCACATTTGAGATGGATTTCATCTTTGAATTTTCTGGGAACTTCTCAAACACATGCTACACTGTGTTTTCCTAACTTTTAGGCATTAAAAAAAACCCATCAAAAAGATATATCTTATCTGTATGCCCCTCTCAACATGCAATAATTAAACAAGTCTTGCCTTCTTCAATTACATTTAGTGTCCAAATGTGTCTCTCTGGAGAACACCACCATGTAGTTACTACAATGATGGCATCCTCAACAGCACACTGCTGGACCAGGAGATAGCTCGGTCGCCTTAGAGCCTGCCATGCAAGCACAGGGTCCTGAGTTCTATCTGGTACAGAAAAAAAAAGTAAGACAAAACACCAAAAGGCCATTCCTTATCTGCACCTACCCAGCTGCTTTTGATGTTAAGGAACATGGTGAGAGCAGTCAATCCCACGCACGATCATGAGCACAGAGCTGGGCTCTGTTATGTAGTCCTCGGTCAGAATCACTGCTGTGGATCACCACGATGGTGCACGAGGCTTTCTCAAAGCCCAAGGGTAGTAGTTTGGTCAGAAGTATTACATCTAGAGAAGGCAAAGTCATTCCTAACTAGGTGTCTATTCCCAAGGCGACAGAATAGTGTCCTTTCCATAATGGAAGCGGTTCAGTAAAGTCAACCTGGTAGCATTCTAATTAGCCCAGGGAACAGTGCCGTACTGGGGGTTCAGTGCTGTGAAGATTTGCCTTTGCCATAGTCCTTCAGACACATCCTATAAACAAATGCAATGATTCTCCCGCTGTTCACTTTCAAGTGGGGTGGCATAGCATGAAGGTCATGGGTAAGCCAGGTCCTAGTTCCCTTCCCTTGTCATCTGATCATGATGTATACTCATGACACATGGGGGGTTCTAGAGAAACAGAAGGCTGTTGTTAGGCTTTATATTTAGATGTTCCCCCAAAGTTTATGTGCTCAGGGCTGGGACACCCACACTGCATCATGGAGCTTAGGTAATAGTCAATGGATTGGCCCACTGAGAAGTTTATAATTTACTTGCTAACCAGGTAGAATTTGGTTCCAAGGAGTGATGCACTGGGATTGTAGCAGGGTACACTTGGTCTGCTTCCCCCTCTGCCACTTACTGCCTGCTTCTTGCTGCCTTGCTGTGGGCTGCTAACCCTCTACTATGCTCCTCGCCTTGTTGCCCTTGGAGACACCTTATTACAAGCTAAAACCTCGACAAATTGTTAGTCAAAATAAATCTTTCACTCTAATCAGAATTTCTACCTTTCATTGACACATTGGGCATCACTGATCTGCTGGATCCTGTGGCCACTGGAACTTCAGCTTGTGCAGCGGCCTGGATCTGTTGCACAGTCTTCTTGACACCAAACACGAAACTAGCAGATTTCCAAGTCTCTCCTTAAGTGAGACAAAGTGACAAACCCACATGAAGAATGTGTTATGTCCAAAATTCAAAGAAGCCCAGGAAGTGCTATGATTCTCTTTTGATGTGAAGGGATTGAAGCAACACATGATCCACAACTTGAAAGGGATTTATCCACACACCTCATCTCACAGCCTCCACTGAGGGACATGGCCTTTGCACTTTAGCTATTTCATGTCATCTGTTATACAAATGCTTATCCACAAGCCCAGGTAGTTGCTACCTCTTGTTAACTTGGTCCAATCAGTATAACATCATCAGTATAATGGATCTGTTTAATATCTTGATGTGTATTAAGTTGTGCCTCAGGGATGGAGAACTGATGGGAACAATTACCCTTTAGATAGTACAATAAAAGGACGGTGTTGACATTGTCATCTAAAATCTAATTGCTACATTGGTGGTCCTCATGAGCAGGCTTAAATGAAAAGGAGCTTGGCACAACAGTAGCTGGATCCCAAATACCCAAGAAAACCACATCTTCCCTGGATCATCTCAGTCTTTGTAGTGAGAATTCAATTTAGTCTTAGTCTTAGTAGGTGGGAGAGAATGGCCCAGACCTAATGTGTTAATGGCAAATCTCTAGAGGGTGACACCAATAATCCTAATTTGTGGTCCCTAAATGACTGTGCTTTATTTTTCCTATAATTTGAAGTAGTTTTTGCACACTTACTCTGATATTATTGTGCTTATATAAATTTAGTAAAAAACTAATACAATTTTTTATGTTATGTTTCCCATTGCTAAGATGCAATACCCAACACCCACAACATAAAGGAGGCTCATGCTTTTGGGATAGTTCAGGATATGGTGAGCTCACCACAATGCAGAAACAGCATGCCAGAAAGGCACAACAAAGCAAAGCTGCTTGGTTAACAGTGACCTGGAAAGAGTGGGGAATCAGTACCATAGAGGAGTGAGTCAGCCACAGGCAGAGTTCCAAATCAGGCCCCAATGTTGCACCCAGGCACACCCAGGAAGGCATTTTATTAATAGAGTGCACATATATTAATTCAATGAAGTTGACATTTTGGTATTAATGTTCATACTCCCCATATATTGCATTTCTAGGCATCGTAATTAGTCAGTGCCACAGGACTACCGGTGTCAGATTATTCTGATCAATACTTTGGACCTGCTGTCCATTATAGCAAATGTAAGGAACAATATGAGGTAGAGACCACCAGGTTTCTGTAAAAGTAACATGACATGGGATTTCTTGTGCCTGGGTACAAGCAGACAGACAGTAAAAATGCCATCTGTAGGGAGTAAAGAGTTACAAACTTTTTTGGCCAGACAGATAGCTCAGCGAAGTAAAGCATCTGCTTAGGCAGGCTCAGGGACCGGGGTTCCATGCCCAGTGTGAGTCCAGCTCCGACCCCGAGACACACTGAAACTTCAACTGACACTGAGTGTGGTGGTGCAAGGCCTGTAATTCCAGTGCTTGGGAAGTTGGAAACAAGAGGATCACTCTGAGTCTGATCTGTGTAGTGAGACCCTGTACTAAATATATTTAAAAAATGTAAGATAAGAAATAAAAAGGCTTCTTTTGAGAGCAAGAGAGAGATAGAGAGAGGGGGGGAGAGAGAGAGAGAGGCCTTTTTATGGTGCTTGAAAGAAGACAAGGAACATTTGGTGGGAAGATCTTGGTAAACTTCAGTGCACAAATTCCCTCATGATGATATGTGCCTCAGCCCGTGACGTCTTGGGCCATCTGGTGTGACGACAGTTTTAGTGTCTCCACATGTATTCTATGTTTCCTGCTATCTCTGTTATGCTAGCTTGTGTTCACTGAGGGTACCGGTGCAGAGCTGAGAACAAATGCCTCTGCTGATGGACAGGCCGGGTACTGCAAGAGTCACGTCTACGTGGAACGTTAGAAGTATGCCCACCTGCCCTCAGCCGCCTGCATACTGCTGCTGTGATCCAATTATGCTTACCCTATTTAAGTTTTCCAGTGAAGTGACTGCAGTGTCCAGCATACAATGAGGCAGTCAGAAAATACAGTGATGGAGCTCCTTAAGATAACTGCTGATTCCCTCACAAATAGCTTTCTTAACATATTATGGGATGGCACATTTTCTGGACCAAACCTAGAGTTCTGTGTTTTGCCTGGTAAATCCTCTCCAGCGTTCTCTCTTTTCTGAGCCTTTCGGTACAGTAAAGCAAGTAATCTGTAGCTCAGTCATTTTAGGCCATCGATTGAGCTTCATTTCAGACAACAAACCAATTACCACTTTAAAAAAAAAAACACTGAGAAGTATTATATTGAATTCAGAATCTTTGTTCATTGTCATCAAGCAATAAAGACTAATTTTTGTTTGTGTTTCTTCTATTCCAATCCTTTATTATTTATTTATTTATTTATTTATTTATTTATTTATTTATTTATTTATTTATTTTGGTGGAACCGGGGATTGAACTCAGACCCTTGCACTTGCCAGGGAAGTGCTTATTCTACTGAGCCCATATTCTAATCCTTTAAAATTGATTTCTATGCCATCTACTTATAAGAATTTTAAAACTGCAGAAGTTCTTTAGGAGCAAAGCAAATCTACTCATAGATCATGTTGTGTACACACATGTCAGAGCCTTCTGATACTTGAGGCTGATTATAGGCCTGAGGCAAAATGGGTGGGGACGTAGGTGGGTGCTGAAGACTGCCAATGCTGTCATCCTTCAAAACCACATTAGGCAGATCATTACCCTTTGCAGAGACACGAGGTAGTTAATTTTCTTGTGCACAGTGAGGCCAGCAGCACAGTTTGAGGAGATGGAAATGACTTTGCAACTGAGGAGAAAATCTCTTCCTCTGGAAAAATTGCACCAGAACTTAGGAATTCAGTGTTTCCAGTCTTCTCAGGTTTCTGACAAACAGCTTCATTGCAATTTATAGGCCAGCACTCTTTTCTGATTAGCATCCTTGATTTAACCTGCCAGACTGAGCTTTGAACTGACCCTGTAATTCCGCCAATTGCATTATGAGGGCTTCTGCTTCATTTTTAGCCAGCTACATCTTCCTTAAGGGGAACGGGGCCTTTAGTTCTGTTTGTTTTTGTTTTATGCATATGTGGAGCTGGGAATGAGAAAGTCTGATTCAGTCCTTTATGCTTATGACTTATTAACACACATAGAAGACTATGTGTGGATAGAAAAGCAAGTATTACATAGATTGTTATCTATGTCTGGATCTTAGAATTTGAATTCTAGACTTAATAGATTTCCTTTGGCAGTAATTCCAAAGATGATGAGAATAACAAGATATCATCATTATATCATTATATTTCTTATTCTTCCAAAAAAATCCTAGTTTTTAGAAAGTCATTAAATTCACACACACACATACACACACAGACACAGTGTGTGTGTGTGTGTGTATCTGCATGTACATGGTACACAAGGGTTTTTGTGGGCAGTTTAGCTTTTATAATATACATTAAAATCACTGTCTGAATAGTTTTTGTATCAGGGAAATCTCTTTTCTACTTATTTTGGGAGTTTTCTGTGATTATATTTTACATTTATTTTGGTATGCATACATATATACATATATACAGGAAGGATCGATGTGATTTATGTTTTCTTGGGAACTGTGTTTTTTGGTAGTGTAATTGGTTTCATTAATAAATTCAACTATTTTTACAGAAAAGTTGAGAACTTTTTTGTCAGTGGACTTTGAGTGTGGAGAAAGATGAGATTCCATAGATCTTTTGTTCTTCTGAGCTGAACATCCACTTTTGAAACTCTAGAGCTCTCTGTGCTCTGTATCCCACTGTCAGCTTTCTGTTCAGTGAGAAAATGCTTTTTTCTTCAGAGTCCTCGCTTGTGCTTGCCATGCCTGGAGAGAGTTCACTGATGGGAAGTGTGAGAGGAGTTTCTCGCCTTTCCTGAACTACCGTCTCACTCTCCCATATAATGGACTCTACTTGTTGGCCTTCTGCCACTGATGGAAGGAATCATAGGCTATTACTTTCTTATAAACAAATTGCACATTTCCAATAAGTTTTCACTTCTATTTCTTTGTGTACAAGTTTTATGATGACTTCAGAAAAAGAATCATGATATTTTATTGACTCTGGCTTATTGTGTTAATCATGTGTGCTATGTTTTAGGTTTAGGATATATCTCTAAATGTGCATGCACAGGGATGATAATTTGGGAAGGGGATAGGCACACTGTGCTCACTGATGGATTTATTGACTTATGAATTTAAAGGGTTAATTTACTTGTGCTTGCCAGGCAAGTGCTTATTCTACTGAGCCATCTCCCAGGCCCACCATTGAAGAGGTTGATTAAGCCAACCTTAAATATAAATATAGCATTCTTCCACAACAAAATTGAAGGACCTAAATTTGTAGCAAATTCTGTGGCAGTTAAAAGTTGAGCTGCTATAGTAAAGTACTGGGCATTCTCAATACTTGAATAATGGAACATGTGCACAGGGAAATAGCATTGCACTTTAAGCACTG
>PVKA01006563.1:0-39119 GCA_004027165.1 Ctenomys sociabilis | reverse complement strand
AAAAAAAAAAAAAAAAAAAAAAAAAAAAGGGTTAATTTATTGTCAGAGTTGGATATGGTTAGATGCAGTCACTGTGGGAGTAACTAGAAAGCTCCTGCCTTCTCTCCTTGCTTTCTCATCTCCTTTATGGGGACAGTCTTCCTCCATGAAATATCCAACATACCCCTTCTTCCTTGAAGCTAGTAAGCCATGAATGAAAACTAAGAGTATGAGGCAAAATAAACTCTCTAATTTATAGTTCTCCACTATTATGTTTCAGTGACCAGAACATTACTAATACAGGCTTTGGTAAAAGGATGGTTCCATACCTGACAATGTGTAATGAGTTTGCTGATAGAATTTGGAAAGGCTTGGAGATGCTAACTAGAGATGCCCTAGGTATGGTATGAACAGCATGATAGATACTGGCCACATCTCAGAAGAACAGAGTGGGGATAGAAATGCAAGTATTACATACCAGATGAAAAAAAGTCTCAGTTGTAAGCAAGGGTGTGATTGACAGTTGGCTCTGAAGCCATGTGCATTATATTATGGCAGAATATTGGCCCACATTATGTCCATGTCTGGAACTGCAAAAGACTGAGATTAATGGCAGTGGTCTAATATAGTCATGGAAATGTCAAAGTAGCTCAATATTCACAATGTAAAACTGCTGAGAGGTTTTAGCCAGTTTTATGATGAAAATAAGGAACAAAAACATTAAATACTTAGACATTTCTAATTTCCCCAAAAGAAAGTGCCTGTAATGCGAAGACAAAAGAATGACTGCTAAAATGGCTTCTGTTAAAAGAAAATTGAGGACTTTGAAGCAGAACAGTAGGGAAGATGCCCAGAAGGCATGTCAGCAGCCAGCAAGGCCCCGCCCTTTGCAGATTCAGAAGTGCAAAGCCTGTAAGAGTTTTCTTTGGCAAGGTGGCCCTTGGAACCACTGTATAGAACTTATGCCCCATAAATTGGATTGTGGGTATTCTTTCCAGAGCACTCAACCATGTAGGAAGTCAGAGGTTGTGCTCCAACCATGATCCTAGAGGGGCTGTCCACTGCTAGAGCTGGTGGCAGACTTTGGTGCCATTATTGGTTTAAATTTTTAAACATGAAGAATAAAAGAGTTCCGAGATCAGAAAAGCTTCCACACAGATTTGAAAAGAAGGCCTGGGAGGACCGGCAATGTGATTCTGAGAGAGCTATGCAGGGAGGTGTGCCAGTAAAACAGAGCATGCAGTAGGAACACCAGATAGTTATAAATACCAGAAATGTCAGTCTTCCACTGAAGAAATAGACAGGCAGTAAATAGCATCTCTCTGAAGGACTGAACATGAGGATTCCAATTAGAAACACCGCAAGGGTTTATCTGTCCAACCTCATGAAATTTGTATCGAACCACAACTTACCACAGCCGCTGTCCATGGAACTACAGGATTCCTGCCTTGAACTCATTTTTCTGTCTCTGTATTTTTCCCTTTTAGAAGGGAAATGTTTGCCTTGAACCACCGAATATTTGTGATATATGAACTAGACTTGAGTAAGGAGGGTCTAAGAAATGAGTGAAGATCTGGGTGCGTGTCTGGAATGCAGGTAGGCCTCCACCAACAAGGTCACACTTCAAAAAATAAATAAGTAAAAATGAGAAGAAGGAAGGTTTTCCTTTCTATTTGAAGGAGCTTTGGTTTTTGTTGCCTTTGGACCTCAGTCTCTAGTACAGCCAGGTTTCTAGAGCAGACTATTTATTCTCTGAAAGAAGACTGTTTGGCTTCCTGACTGACTCCCATCTTTGACTTTCCAGTGAGTTCCAGCTCAGTGAGTACTTTGAGCTTAGACTGGTATTACATCCTCTACTCTGCTACACATAGAAGAATTTTATGGATGCTTCTGTCTCCGATTGTCCTGATAGTCTTTAAGAATCTTGTGATTCTGATCCTGCTCTGGAAGCCTATCTCACAAATTGCTTCTATAATCATTTATATTTTTATGTTGAATCCATTCCTTTAGAGACCTCAAATAATAAACACTTTGGTACTAGGAGTAGTTCCAGAGAAACAAAATAATAACAATGCATTTCTATAATTGACATAGAGAACTTCGTAGCTCCTGGAGTTGGATCTCTAATTTGATAAGAAATGGAACTGATATAATGTCTTCCTATGCTTATAGAGGCAACTAATACTCTGTGTTGAGAACTATGAAAACCAGGACAAATGCAGGCCCTTTTGAGTACCCTTAATAACTCTTTATTCATCATTTCTTGAAAAATCGCTGAGTATGAGATTGGCTGGTAGATTGTCGCATCTCTGGACAACTAGAAAATGAAAACGGTGAGTTAAAATATACATAAATAATCTAAAGGCATCTAAATGTAAGGACAAATTAATAGTGGGAAATATAGATCACACAGATTCGAATTTCTAGCACCAGACATATAAGATTAATTCAAAGATTCCCATAGTCTTTTCTCTAATGGAGAAAAGGTTCTGTAATGTTAAGACAAAAGAGAGAGTCACTGCTAAAGAGCCTGCTGTTAAAAGAAAATTGAGGACTTTGCAGCAGGACGGTAGGGAAGATGCCCAGAAGGCATGTCAGCAGCAGCAAGGCCCCGCCCTTTGCAGATTCAGAAGTTCAAA
This sequence comes from Ctenomys sociabilis, assembly GCA_004027165.1. Taxonomy (NCBI): domain Eukaryota; kingdom Metazoa; phylum Chordata; class Mammalia; order Rodentia; family Ctenomyidae; genus Ctenomys; species Ctenomys sociabilis. Next base: position 36,501 of record PVKA01006563.1, on the reverse strand, counting down.
CCCTGTAAGAGTTTTTTTGGAAAGGTGGCCCTTGGAACTTAGACTGGTGCTGCATTCTACTCTCGTGAACATAGAAGACTCTTATGGATGCCCCTGGATTATGTTTTCTCTCAAAAAATATTCTCTATACTTCACAGAGTATTCTCCCACCTTGAATTTCCTTCTCTCTCTGCTTTCTATTGATCATGAAGCAAATAACATTTCTCCAGAAATTCCCACCATGCCCATTTTTGGATTCTGAAAATGTTAAATTTAAACTTAGCTGTTAGTTGCTTTCCTTGTGTGATTCTTTTATAAATTTAGTTAAAAATAACAATGATGGTTTAAATATGTGTCAGATGACAAGTCCTGACTGAATTAATAATTATAATAGATATGAGTATATCTGACAGAAATTTAAAATATAAACCCTCACATTTTTCTCACATGTTTAGTTTGGGTCATCATCATCACTGCTTAAATTATCAAAATGAAAAAAAATCTGTTTATAAAAATGCAACAACCATTTTAGACATTACTCTTCTCTGAAATGCATTATTATAAGTCTTCTTTAAGAAAAGAATTTGGTGCTGATTGGCATCAATTTAGAAAATCTTCACTTGCTATATTTTTGCTTGACATGGCTTAAATAGAACTTTGTTTTGCACTGTACATTATGCTGACAAGGAGTCTTTAAAGTATTAAAATATTCATGTTTTGATTCACTGCAATCATTCCCTAGTGCCTTCTTGGTTTAGCAAGAACAAAACAAAAAAAGGAGCTAGAAGTATCAGCAGTATTGGGATCTTTCAAAATAAACTATAAATGGAGTATTCGGAACACTTTGAGTTGCCAAAAAATGAAACAGAATCTCACAAATGACTTATATCTTGTAGAATAGAAAGAAAATGAAACAGTCAGGGCATTAATAATTGAAGACAGGCATAAATGCCAATATTGAGATGTTTTGGTTGAAAGATTAATTTCTATGTATACAATCACTGAAATGTAAATGATTATACTTCATGCCCTTACTATTCTGAAGAACGAGACCATTGGAGTCAAAAGAAGTTATATCTTCTTTTCCTTGGCTAGATTGCAAGAAAAAGCAATGCTTTCGGTGTGATATGATTGAATACTATGTAGTTAGTCTTGAGTTTTAAGTTGATGGGCTTGCAACACTAGTAATATTGGTAAAGTGCACTCTGAATGTGTCTATGGGGATCACATGACATAATCACAAGGTCTCTATCCGCTCCCTGAAATCTTTCTCTCAACACCTCTTCTTAGTCTGTTTCCAGCCAACCTTGAGTTAGGCAGTTTTCCTCAGCCACAGTCCTTCTACATGCAGCCAGGTGAACATGGACTGAAATCTACAAAACGGCTAGCCAAAACAAATATTTCCTTATTGAAGTGATATATGTCAGGCTTGTTGATCACAATGACAAAAGGAGACTAACACAGAAAATTGGTACTATAAAACAAAGTGAAGTCATGACTGTAATTGTATTTCAGAAGCCTTTGGAATTCCTTTGCAAGTGTGCTTTGTGAAATGTTTAGAGGTGCAGGCCAGGGAAGCTCTAGAATGTCAGAAATGGAGATGTATGTATGATTAGGGTTAGTGCTCTGAAGAGCAGAACACTGGTTGGCAGCTGAGCAATAAAATTTCTGCTCCTGAGGTTTCAAATGCAAATGAGGGCTCTATTACAAATTGAACAACAGGCTAGTATTACACATTAAATTTCTGTAGAGGATTTATCAACATTTTGTCCATGTTCTAAAACTTTGTGTAAGACTACATTTAAAGGTAACAGATTGATCTGAGAAAATTTCAAGGCAGCAAAAAATTTAAACTACTATGGATACTCACACCTGCTTTTATTCTGATATATAGTCGCAACTGCTAACAAAATGAACAGTAGAAAGAATTAAAAACATGGGTTTTGTGCTACAAAAGAAGCATGAAAAAGTTGTGTCAATTTTCTTTAATAGATAACACTGTTAAAAGTGTGACACAATTAGATACCATGTGTTTCTGAACCTGGAAAGTAAAAAGGGTAGCTTTAAGAGATCTGAGAAATTGACCAGATCTCACTCACTGTAGGCTCTGGAGTGTGCAATGGTTGACTCCTCAGAAACACTGCTTTGAAAAGACAACCCTCAGATACACTGCTTCCCATAGACGCCTACAGACTGTTTCCTCATGATTCATTCACAACTTTCATCTGCACAGACACTTGAAGAACATTCCAGTCCTGGGCTTTACACCTGCACTTGAGTGTGTCAAGTTGATTGCCCAGGGAGCCACTGAGGCAGGTAGTGAAGCACACTTCCTGGTGTGTCTGTGCATGGGTCTGGAGGAGTAGCCATAGCTACAATACTGGTCACTTGCCACATATTTTTTGTTATTGTTGTTTATTTGTTTGTATCTGGAGTTAAACTCAGTCCTTTCAATTGTTGGGCAGGCACTGAGGTGCTGAGCTACATTCCCAGTCCCTATCTTCTTTATCACTGTTCCTCTGGTCTGCTTTCTCACCTCCACAAACTAAGAACTTTGATCTGCCACAGCTGTCTGCCATTATGTCCTCTTTGAAGCCATCTATTAAAATCCACATGCTTTAAGTGGTAAATGTCAAATACAGTGGCTCAGCTATGGGGAAGTTGACTGTTATGTGACTCCAAAGGGCACAGTTGCTGCTTGATTTGGCAGTAGATGTTTCTATCTTTGACCTGACACTGATTTGGCAAGCATGCAGAATGCAAGAATGTTGAGGTCATGGAGGCTTTCACATAGATGGTAAAGTAAGTCTTTGGAGGCTGATCAATGTTTGACAGGATCAGTTACCTTGTCCAGAGCACCTGAGAGACCGATGCATGAAGTGGGAGCTGCAAGAGGTAATATAGAAAGATGCAGATGCATGTAATGTGGACCATCTGAAGAGGGACACTACAAGCAGGGAGTGGAGTCAGTCCAAGAGGAAGACCATGTGAGTTGCAACTATTATGTCATTAAAAGGTGGGGGAACAAAAGCCTTCTGAAGCTAATCATATGTCATAGATGCTGTTCACAGAGCTGAAGAACTTAATGTTTGTCCTTCTGTGCTACAGTCTTTCTTTAATCAAATTCTATTCTCTCCTGGTATCTGTACATTTTGGAATAGGAAAGTTAAGCCTGTGCTACTGTGTTATGAGAATATGCATTTCCTTATTAAATTTTACAATGGTTCATAGTTGAGTGTTCAATTAAGCATAGAAAACTTTGGACTTGACCTTTGGAGCAATTCTAAAACACTTGAAACATTGAAGAAGAAACTAGGTTAATTTTGCTTGTATGGAGGCTACATGTGACCTTTTAGATGGATTTATGACCTTGTTATTTTCTGCATTTGCATATTCATAACTCTTGTGTATTGGCTTATTGTTATTTTCCTGCTGTAGGTTCCTTAATTTTCCCTTTTTCATTATTTGATCTGTTAAGTGGTTCCCTTCTCTTGTTAGTGAAGCTGGAGTTGCTTCTACCTCTTTGTAGAATATCTGTCACTAGTCTGTATAGGGTTGGTTTGGTGGTCATGAATTTCTTCCATTGTTCTTTGTCATGGAGGAATCTTAACTTGCCATTGAATTTGATAGTTTTTCAGAGTGCATCAATCTGATTTAGAAGTTATTTTCTTCCAGAACCTAAAATACCTCACTCTAAGCTCTTCTTGTTTTGATGGTTTTTATTGAGAAATATGCTGTGATTCCAATGTACTTTCCATTGTAGAGATCTATTTCTTATCTCTAGTATATTGTAATATTCTATTGCTCAATTTCTGAGATCTTTGATTATTATGTTTCTAGGTACAGATTTATTTTGATTAGATCTGGAGTTCTGTATGCTTCACTTACTGTATGTTAGGTTCTGTTCTTATGTTTGGAAACTTTTCTATGAGTACACTGCAAATAGTCTTTTATGTCATTTTTGCTGTTTCCTTCTGTTTCTTTGACACCTATTATTCTTCTATTATTTTTTCTTTCTGTTGTCTTGTAGTTGCTGAATTTTTATTTGCTGTTTCCTTGTTAGTTTTAAGAGATCTTTCCTTTCATGTTCATTTAGCTGCACTGCTGCTTTGAGGTCTGAAAGTCTATCTTCAGTTTCACTCTAGTGATTTCGCCAGCTTTCAATGGAATTTTTAATTTCTTGAATATCTGTTTGAATCTGTTTCATGCATTCTAATTGTTTCCTGCATTGTTAATTCAGTGTTCCCATCATTTTTCTATTCTCCTCTATATTTTTATCTATGTTTTCTTTAGCTGTGCAGAGCAATTCTTTAACAATTATTGTCATTTCATTTTTGATTGAGAGATTATTTCTGCTCTTCTTTCTTCTATAGGTTTATGGTCTTGTTTTTTTACTTCAGTATGCATTCTATCAGAAATTTCAAGAGTGTGATTTTAAAGTTTTGTATGTCTTTGTCTCCTGGACAATTTTTGTTGGGCTGGAGGATTGAGATTGTCCTTTATTCCTGAGTTTTGGAATTTTTGGAGCTTCCAATAATCAACCAGAATCAGAAGTAGTGGAGAGCAGGGTAGGACTCACCAAGGCTCTTGCTGCTCATGGGAGCCGAGGTTCAACACAGCTTCAGTGTAAGTGATGGGTATTGGTCAGATTCATCGGGATCCCATGAGCCACCCTGAATCCTCCTAAGATTTTAGAAGTGTGGACCAGCATCAATACAAGCTCCATGGACACACTGGGGACCTAGAGTTAGAGTCTGGCAGGCAGACTAAAATCCTCCAAAGTTCTTAAATGGTAGGACTAGTCCCAACTAAGCTCCATGCCTAGGCCCTGGAAAGCAAAGATCCTACTGTCTGTATTTGAAGATAAGTATGCTTTCAATCATCTATTAGGGTATCAAATTGAAAAACAGTGGGCTGGGAAGGTCAATCTTAGTGTCAGTTTGATTGGATTGAAAAATAGTAAGGAGACTAGAAATACATGCTCTTGGCTATTCTAGGTGAGTCATGAGGACATAGCCTTTGAGATACACTAGGTCTTTGGCTTAATCTCATTCTCTCCCCATGACCTCATTGTTTTCTATCTTTGGTGGGAGAAATTTTCTTTGCAGCAGCTACCCAAGAAATGCCACCTCTAAAGCCAAAATGAATATTTTTGGCTTTAAGTTGAATGTGTCTGGCAGTTTTGCCACAGTAATGAAAGTCTGTCTGCTATTGCATGAACTAATTCCAACATCATGCATTCTAGAAGAAACCATCTCTGAAAATGTCACACCCCATGCAGTTTTGGGGGAAACATCTAAACATAAGCTATAATAGGTTGCTACAATCTATAGTACCTTAAATATTTTGAGAGAGAATGTACTTACATAAATGTCATTATGGTATATTGGTATAATAATATTAATAATTTTTTGTTAATCTCACATTGTACTAAATTTATAAATTAAGCATTTAAGTCGATGCATATTTGGAAGCAAAACATAATTCAGGGCTGTAAGTAGTTTCAGACATCATCTAGTAGTTTTGGAGCACATCTCCTACGGATAATGGGATACAAGAGCATCACAACTTTTGTAATGATAGGCACAAACTTATGCACTTTGTTTTTCTCACAGAATTACACAAATTGTGGTTATAGTATCCTACAGACATTTTCTAAAACAGCAAATTACAGACAACTGGTACACAAGTTATTTCAGAACAAATTTTAGTTCACATTATTTTACCTTTTATTACATAATTACAAAAAATTGGATAGATTAATTTGAGTATAACTGTGTTTTAAGTAGAAGCCACATACACGAGCACACACACACACACACACACACACACACAGAATGTATTATGAGTAGTTATTTATCTTTTCTGTCAGTGATCTTATAGACATTATCATCTATTAACAATTTGTATTTGTATCTATTTTTAAGTTACTTCATTTACTTTGTTTAGTGTACTTTTTTTTTTGTATTTTAGGGAAGGGTCCACAGAGTGTTCAGGTTCTCACTACTAGATCTAACTCGCAGTGATCTGCCTGTTTACAACCTCCCAAAAGCTGAGATTACAGGCATGCACCATCACGCCCAATCTCAGTATGCCCTGGGAGCCAGGCTGACATGACAGGATCGGGGATTGAACCCCCAGCCACTGCACATGCTTGCAGGCACTTTAATCCACTGAGCTATTTGACCAGCTGTGCTTAGTATTCATATTAAGATAATTATTAAATTTTGGGGAGTTTACTGTAAAACAAACATAGGTGTCACACTTGCCAGATATGCCCCTGCCGCTGAACTACATCCCTGGCCCAATTTCTTATTGAAGACAGAAACTAATGGTATAGTTTAGAATGGCCTTGAATCCACTATGTAGCACAGGCTGGCCTCAAACTATAGACAATTCTGGACCAGACTCCTGAGTGTTGGAATTATAGGGTGCAACACCACACCCAGTATCAAAGCTAAACAAATTATGACTTCAACTTTTAATAAAGCTCATAACATTACAAATTAAATGCTGTATTAAATATAAAATATTTTCATTATTTACCCAATACATGTATATGATATAAGTAAAATGGAGTTAAGTTTCTTATTTATTCTTATTTATTTGCTCAGATCAGTGATGTTATTCCCTTTATCATTCTGAATAATCTATTTGTTATAACTTTGCTGACTCTTCAAATATCTGTAATTTTATGCTACCTTTCATGTGCCTTTCCTATTTTTTTTCAGATAGGTGGTTAATTTGTGTACACTGAGCAATGTAGCCATGTTTGCTATTTTATATTATTGAATAATATATCCAATGAAATAATGTTTGCTTCCCAAGATAGTGATTTTTTTTGTCTGCTTAAACATTTTCAGAATTTACATTACATTTTTCTAATCATTTTACCATATTGCAAAAGAAAGTTATTACTTGAAACATTTTTGATGCTTGAGAAATCTTTATTGAAGTCATACTTAATTTCAAATTACTTCCACATAGAGCATATTATAACAGCAAAGTGAAATTAGCCTTATTTTCTTATTTTCACTATTATTCTTCATTCCTCTTTTAATTTAGAAGGTTGTACAGAAAAAATATTAAACTAACAAAAATCTTTCTTTGCTGACTTTTATTTCACCATTAATAGTAAGTGTGGTTTATTTATCATCTGAGAAAATTCATACATATTTATTCACAAAAACAAAGTTTATTGTTTGCTATGCATATTTTATCTACCATACAACACCACTACTTAACTTTTACTAAGCTGCAATTGTATTTTTTCTGAAACAGCATTTTATCAGAAGTATCTAATGCTAATGCAATCGATTACCATTTCTTTTGGGAGATTATTTGGAGCCAAGTTTGGCATCAAACTGTAGTTTAGCACTCTTTTGAGGTTTATCTAATGATACTGGTCAGATTTAGGACCCTGTACATTTCAGAACTCAACAATGAAATACTTTATGACATTGTTAACAATAAAAGCTTTCAAAACAACTAAATAAATGATGGTTTTGGCACTAACATATCACAGAACTTTTAGGAATATATGACAACTTTGACAAATCCTTGAGGAATTTAAACACAAAAAATTGCTTTTTATTAAAATATTTTGTTGATTAACTTCAACATATTTTGTTGATGCTCTATCTTTAATGAAAGAAAATATTGTTTGTAACTATTATTTTCCAAATTTAAATAATTTCTCTAAGAGAAGTTATTTTTCTATAAAATACTTCATAAGATTTTTAAATGGTAATTTAAAAGACCTTATTATTAAAATGTGTAAAATCCAATTAAGGATAAAAGTAAGGAAGTGAACTTATAATCAATCTGTACTGTATGTTATTTCAAATAAAGTAATTATAAATCTAGGCTTTTGTATAATTCCTCACAAGGTAAAGGTTGTTAACTTAAGAGAAATGGATTATTTATAATTCTTTTAGCTAGAATTTGTATCTTTCAAGGCATATATAGATACAGTAACAGAATAAAGAGAATTAAAATAAGTTCATCAATAACATGGATAGAAGTATTCCTAAATAAGTACTGCTATGAGAACAATATCAAATATAGAAAGAGGAGGAATTAACTGAGGAAGTATATAATTTCAAAATAACTATAGGGGCCGGGGAGATGGCTCAGTGGAATAAGCACTTCCCTGGCAAGTGCAAGGGCCTGAGTTCAATCTCTGGTTCCACTAAAAATAAATAAATAAATAAATAAATAAATAAATAAATAAATATAGGTAAGTCACTTAGCGTTATAATTTTGTCATAAACCTTTCAACTTTGACCATATTCATCAAAGTTTTAATATTGGAAGTGATGATTGTAAAATTTTAATTATTATTGAAGATTTAATTCAGCAAAACATGCCAACACAGTCCAGCAGTCCACAATACTAGTGAGTTATCCATAGAAGTTGTTGACTACAGCCTTTTATAGTTCAACATATTAATATGCTTTACTTTATATACCTCGTTTTAATACTTTTCTGCTGGATAGTTAAGACCAAGGTAAGGCAAGACCTATATAACAAGAAATGTAACTTTCGTATCTGATAAGGTCAGTCAAATCCCACAGGATTTATCCTGTAACCCTGTACAGCACTTTAAATCCTTTGTCATTGTCAGCCATGTGGATGGGTCACAGCCATTGCTTGACCAATTTGCTCTCTGTGAAAGCCTGAGGGAAAGTTTTCTCTCCATGTGACTCTCCTTTGGCACACTCTACATCATCAATGAATTCAAGCACCCATAGTATTTAAATGCCAAAAGAATACCCTTTTCTGACAGGACTAAACAAAAAAAGGGGATAGAAAGGAAGGGCCATTTTGTACTTGTGTATACAGAAAGAATAGTAAGGATAGATATGCAGCTACTTCTGCTTATTTCTATGAGAAGAAAGATAGGTAGTCATAGTGTTTGGACAGGATAACCTTTCTGCTTCATGTACAATGGAAAAACCCCAAGGAAGATAACCATGTAAAATGTATTAATTATTGAAACTGTCCTTCATTGTTAGCTGGTTCTAAGGCTTGGGAATGGTCCTGGAAGAGGAGAGCTGCTTGCCTTATGGCGGCCAGGAACAGCGAGTGAAGGGAGGAGAAAGGCAGGGAGCAGACCGTTCGGGGTTAGGTCATCAGAGACCCAGCTCTTAGGGCCAGCTACCCCTCCAGACAGCCCGTTCAGCTATGGATTCTTCAGTGGGCTCATTCACTAAAGAGTATCGATCCAATCGCCTACTGACATCTTTTGAACACAGGAGTCTTTTGAGGGCCGGACTAAATGTGCACCACAACAAGTTGATAGTGAAACATAAAATTATAGTTTTTCCCACTCTAAGAAAAATATTCTTATGGACAAAGAGCACAGAAATATAGAAGTGTTCCGCAGACCAGCAGAAGTCCACAGTGCGATTATCCCATCCTGCATGCGTACATTGATCTATCTCTTTCTCCCATTCTGCTGGTCTATGGAAAGGTGCAGTTTATACTTATCTACTTTTCAGTTTTTTCCTTTTTCTCTTAATTTCACACATTTTTTTCTTTTTCCAATTTTGCATTCATATACCTTGTATTCTGAGCAACTAAGTTGAACACTGTAATTATGCAATACAACAAATACTGTCAAACTCATATTACTTTGTTCAGTGAAATTGTGTATCATTTCTATCTTATTGCTATTTTGTATTCCCTTTAAAAACTGAAAACTAAAAATAAAAAATAAAATAATGCTAAAAAAAAAAGAACTAATAGTGTTTGGACAGGATATCATGTCTACATCTTATACTATGAATAACCACTACGAAGATCACAGAATGCAATGCATTAATTATTGAAACTGCCTTATTAATTGGTTTTGAAACTGTCTCATTACTATCTGTTTCTCAATAAAATTAATAAAAAATTAAATTCGAAAAAGAAGGCAGAAACATCTATGCATGTGATTCATTATGGATTTAATCTTTTTATTTCTTTTCTTTACATGAAATTGGGGAATGAACCAAAATCTTTCATTCCCCAGAAGTCGTTTTTCAGATAGAATCTCTGTAAGTTGCCCAGGTGGGACTTTGATCCTGTTACATCAACGTTGCAGCATTCCAGAGTGCCATCAGTCCAGACATACACCACCAAGCCTTACTGCTGGGAATACTTTTATTTTCATTAATGCAGAAAAGATGTTTAATTGTTAAAGTGTAAGAGTAGACTTCTGTCCCTGACTTCAGGACTCTAGTCATGTGAAGTCACCACATATAATGTGCCTCTATTGTTCAGGGTCAGTTCTGAAGATTAGTTGATGTCTAGGGTCTGTTCTGAAGATGAAATAGAAATACTGTGTATTATCAATAATGAAATATTATGTTTGTATCCTAATGCAAAATATGTATCTTTATTAAAGTAAATTTGTTGCTCAGCAGTAGGGCTGTTGCATTATTTTCCTGATCTAGCTAGCCCTTTTACAATTTTCCTAGGATACATTTTTATGTCCTTTTTTTCTCTCTTCTCAGTTACATTTTCATTTCTTTATCCACAATGTCAATTGAGTGACAGTAAAATTATGAATGGTGTAAAAAGTAACAGTGAACACCAGAGCTCAGAATGGACAAGAACTTACTGCCACACAATGAAGTAGTTTGTATATATTTTTCTGATTACCTTATGGGAAGGGGCAGAATTTTCTTTTGAAGCCTGATGACTCTACTATTGCTCTGAAATACAATGAGAGAAAAACTGTTACAGGTCTGATAATTTAGGTGAATTGTTAAAATATAATAAAACACATAGAAAATTGAAGATATGTAGAGTTGTATGAGCAAGTACATAAACTGCCAATGCTTTGGGAGCACTGTCTTATGTCACCAACACAATATCTTGACAGGATCTTTGGTCATATGCATTTCTTGGCGGGATAAGCATCTGCCTGTCAAGCACAAGGTCCCGAGTTCAATACTACCCACCTCCCAAAAAATACACTGAAGTATTATTTTCCCTCTTATGTCAGAAATTAATCATGTCTTTTTTTTTCTCTTTTTTAGTACTCAGGACCTTGCACCTGTGAGGCAAGCACTTATTCTACTGAGCTATCTCCCTGGCCCATTCATGTCTTTTTGGCCAATCAAAGTCTTGCTTTCTTTCTCACTATTGAGATAATTATTGTGTCTAGTCATCCACAACTTTGCCCCTACATTCAAAGACTGTGTAGCCCCAACACGTCAAAAAATTCAACAAGCTGATCAATTGAATTTTCTTTAAAAATATATGCACAACTTTAGTACCTTTTCCAACTTTACCTCTAAACCCTTGGTGTAGGCTACAATTACCTGTCACTAGGTGGATAATCTTCAACTATCTCTCCTACCTTCTCAACTCAGTAGAAAAGATCTTCACTCATCCATAAACTCATTAATAGATTAACCATGAGGACTATGGAACCCTGTGATCCAATCTCCTGCCCAAAGCCCTAGTTTTGAGTTCATGAGGTTCTTGGGGGTCATTGGGACTAATACATAAAAAATATATAGTACATTATTATTGATTATGATTCTATGCCCTTTTAAAAATTGATAGTACTTTGATTTAAAACAAAGACACAGAGTAGATAGTTCATAAATAGTTGTTAAAAATTAGTAATCACAAATTTAGAAACCTTTTATATCATTTTCAGAAAAGTTAAGAAATCTGCCTAATGTCAAAGGAGAAAATATAGAGTCCAGTTCCAGAATTTGAAACTCTCATATTTCTATTTGATAAGCTAAATTTAAGAAATGAGGAGTGAAAGTTTTTGAATCTTACTAACTTAATATGACTTGATAATGTCAAATAGTATAGTACTATTTATATATATTAAATGTTTTGAAATAATGTAGTCAACATTCTTGTAAAACATTTATATAATACTAGAATGTCACTCAAAATATATTTCTTTTAAGAAAGAAATCGTGTTATAAATTATAAAATAATTTTGCAATTCTATCTTTTTCAGTACGATCATTGTGTACTTTACTGTTGAGAAGATCAACTTGGCAATCATGTTAACTGTAGCACTAGAGAATTATATGTTTAGTTTTTCATTTGTGTAGAATCACTTATTTTGAATGAATCTGAGTATCCACTCAACAAAAAATTAAATATTTTCATAGATCTTTGCACATGTAAATTCTTTTTGTTTTGTTTACATATTCCCAAAGTGTATTGCTAGGAACAAATATCAATGTTTGAAGCTATTTCTGTATGATTTCCTACTGTATATTCAAATATATTTAACTCCTGGAATGTCAGCAAGTGATCCTTTCTGAATAGTGACCTTTCAGAAATCCTCATGCTAAGCTGGAATCCTTCTGAACAGTATTCATATTTATTATTAATTATAATACAGCATAGATCCTGTTTTAATCTCATTGTTAATCTCTCTTGCATCTGATTCACAGCTAAAGTACATTTTATGTGTATGTTTGTAGGTATGTATGTACATACATTTACAAAACAATGTAGAACACATAAGGCTCAATAATATTCCCAGTTTTAGGCATTCTCTGGTGATCTGGGAACATATTTGTCAATGGAAAATATGAGATCAATTCAATGCAATACTATATACCTAGTTAAAGAATAAAGGACAATCACAGAGGAAAATGGGCTACACATGCTTTTTAAAAAATGCATTGTAATGATCATGTATAGTTGCGTATGGGATGCCACAAACTTATTTCCATTCTTCCTCTCGAGATGAAAAGTAATTCCCTTTGCATTCCCTTTATAACTCTCTTAGCTTACAGAATTTGATATGTTTAGGTCACTAATATAGCTACTAGGGAGAATAGATGAGCATGCTTGAGACAGAAAGTGTTGAAATTTAGAATATTAGTTCACACATAAATGAACATAAATAATTTTATTTTATGTTATGATATGAAACTATAGTTATGTGTGTGATTTACCTATCTTTTATACATGCATATATGCATGGACATTTGTGTAGATATATGTGTTTATACATATGCATACAAGTGTGTGTAATTCATACAATGTCTGAGATGAGTAGAAGAACATTTATTATGCATACGTGTAACTAGATATGAAATCATAAGTGTTTCCTGTGTGAAATGACATGTGTTTCAGTGGCTGTGCCTGTGTCTGCCCGGTACACATTTAGAGACACTAATCTGAAATTCATTGCTCCTGTGTCCACGGTTACTTCCAGTGGTGTTTGCAGTAGAGTGGATTATTTTCTTCAGAATGAGAAACATGAGGTGGAGCAAGTCACATTCCTGGTCAGATGGAAGCAGAGAGAAAAAGAGAAAAGAACAGGGGAGAAAATGCAGTGCTATTCAGGACACAATCTTATTTCTGTTCATGATTGCAGTCATAAAACTAATTGGATGAAAATTCAGTCAAATTTCCCCATAAGGTCAACATTAAACCTAACCACTGAATTCGTTTTGATGCCTTCCAAAGTCTATCTCCAGTGGCCTACTCTGCCCAGTGAAGTTCCTCCTGATGTCTCCCCCACCTCCACCTAGCGTGGTCACCTGGTGACCAATCTTCTATGCTGTGGTCTCAGGAAACATTACGGATCCAACATGTATCAGAGGTATTAATACCTCTATCCTTTCTTCCCCCAACCTATGTGCAATCTGTTTTTACAAACTTCCTTTTTTATTTCTACTTTTTATTAAGCGTTTTTTTTTTCCCATTGCAACTAAACATACTGTGCTAGTCACTAGGAAAATATATATAGAGAGAAGTCATAGAAAAACAAAAGAAAGTTCCTAGCTAATAAATTATATTCTAAAGCAAAGAACAGAGATCTGGTTAAAGCATAAGAAACTGATAAAAAATTAAACCATTATTTTCATTTTGAACAGATAAAAAGCTTCTAAAATGTGGTTACATTTATATTTATTCATATCCCACTTTTCCTGATGTCAAGAATAGTTTGAATAACAGTAGTGTTGAAAAGTGATATGCAATTATTATGATTTCATTTATTTTCCAACAATTATTAATTCATATAGATTCTATGTCCAGTGACAAATGTTAGTATTCAGACTGAAATAATATAATAGAAAATTGAATTAAATATCATTAAAATTTTCATTGCCCTTGTTCAATGTCTTATCATGTAGGACTATTTATAGTGCTATCATGACTTTTAGTGCTATTATCCTTGAAAGCAATTTAGAGTATGAAGGGGAAATTAACTGCTTGTAATATTCATAATGATGACAATAAATTATTCAGGATATTTCACTAGAAGTTGTTTTGATCCTTTAGCTACTAAAATTTTTCTCCAATACACTAGATTCTAGTAATTAGTTGACAGTTTATCCTCTCTAATCTGAAAGAACAAAGCAGAACTTAATAACATGTTTACTGGCATAATTACTCAGTAAGAATAGAAAGACAAATGCACACATATATATTCTCTAAGGAAATCAAATGTATCATTTGTTTTGAAGATTACAAATGAGATTACATTATATCATGAACTCACTGATGGGGCTGAGAATTAACCTGGTTCTTTTGCAGATGTGCTAATTTCTTTTTTCTATCTTGAGAACAGTACTGTCCATCCTATGCATTTTCAGGTGCCTGATAACAGCTTGAGACTTTTAATGTGCAAAGACTGTGCAAATCAGTACAATTAAGCATAGTCATTCCTGCTTGTGAAAAAGTGTAATTTTGTACTTTATGCTATTTCTTTTCAATCACTCTTGACAAAATTGTGCCTATAGTACATTTTTTTTCATTTTTGGTTAGAGGAGGAAGACAATGGTCATACTGCCTTAGTTTTATACTTTATTTTTGGTATTTTTCTTCAATTTTCTGATAGCTAAACTATTGTAAAAAAACATGTTCACTTAGTCAAATCATTTCACACAGGATTTATTTCTTGCTATTTAATTGTATTCTCTTTGATTATATCATCTTGAACAGATAAATCCAAATTTATAAAACATATCTATCTTTTGAATGAACTTAATTTCTGAAATGAGTAGGGGAACTCATTGTTTTCTGTCCCTAGCCACCACTACATTCCTTCGAAGTTCACTGTCTCATTTGTCTTCCTGCCAAAGCAATTCCAAATCTATCTTCCTTATCCTACATCAACAGCTACTGTCTTAGCCCAAAGGTCCTAAAATAATATTCTGGCTTCCATTTGGCATGCTTCCCCAATCTCTGCATTGTTAGTTCTTAAAACATCATTTATCCAAAGCAACAGCCAAGATAATCTTTAACACAAAATCATTACTGTCCTTACATAAAATTCTGTAATTGCTTTCCATTGCAATTAAAGAAATGTAAAGTTTGTTTTGTTTTCTGCTTTCCTTTTTCCTTGCCTACAGGACTGCCTCAGTCTTCTATTTTTGGTAGCATATTGTAATACCTTTCTTCCTTTTTAGCAATATAAATGATGATTTCTTCCTTATATGTTTCCTTAATAAACTATTTGGGCTATGTTTTCATTATATCCCTTTATGGCCACATTATATACATTTTTCAGGTCTTTACTGAAATTCCTTTATAGACTTCTTCTGACAGTCTTGGTTACACCATTCTTATAGTTTTTCAGATCAACTGATTTGTAACAGTATCTCACTGCTTTTTATTGTATTAATACTTTTGCTTTGTTCAAAACTATCTTTCCTTAAAAAATCATGAGCTTTTATAATGCCAGGAGCTGAAGTACCTCTAATTGGAAAAGGTATGAGGCATTTTGGACTTTCCAGTGATTTGAAATATCAGCAAAAAGGATTTATGAATTATTGTTCTGTGAAGCATGCGTGAAAATGTCTATTTATTCTGTTGATATGGAAAGCAAAATTTTAAGCAATTCTCCCTGCAATGGGTTATGGAGTTGTATAATTCACTTCCGCAAACTAGCCAGGACCATGGACAACTGGACATGGTTTCCTTCATTAGGTTTCTGGTTTCTGTCACATGGCAATGGTAGAGAGGGATTTTTCAGATACAGTGTAAGCAATTCGTGCTTGTAGGTCTACTCCACTCAGGGGACGGTGGCAACAGACTGACACCACAGCAGACGCCCGCCTGTGGTCTTGTAGAAATTCACAGCCAGGCTGTGCAGAGCACTGCTGGAGTGAAGCACCATGTCCAGAGTGCACCAGCTCTGAATGCTGGTGGGTGGCTCCTGAGTGTGCTTCGGGATGCCTTCACTCTGGAGGAGATCCTGTCGTTTCTTTGCCAGGTTATGCATATACTTAGCATAAACCCACATTCGTGATCTTAGATATTTAGAAACAGAAACAAACTGAAGGCTTCTGTTCAAACATAAATTCATATGGAAATATTCAGAGAAACATGCATAGCATCCCCAAAGTAGTGTTTTCTCAAAGCCAAGAATAGCTGTGAATAGTTGTTCCTATACTCTTTACAGAAAGTAAAGGCATATCTTATGAGATTAAAAATTTTACATGAATAAGAAATTTATGTAGTGGTAGGCCAGCTTAAGTTTATTAACTTGTTTGCTTTAGATACTTGAATTAGGGTCATCTAATTATAAAATACTTATTCAATTTGAGTTTAAAATTAATATAATTTTTGATGAAATGAATACCAAGCTTGTTACATGGCCATTATGTTCCTAAGAAATTTTACTTTAATTTTATTTGTGACATTTTGTATAGTTGATAAGGCACAAGTACGCTTTTAACTTAGAAAGTTGGAGCAATAACCCAATTAAATGTTTTCAAATATTCAGTATATTTATACAATCTGCTTCTGTTCTAAAATGTTGAAAAGTTCATCTTTTTATAAGGTATAATTTAAAAACATTATACTAACCACAAATACAAAATTTCCATATAAGTGAACCTCTGTCAAACTTGGTTTTGTGAGATATTCTCCTTGATAAGATGAAATGGGATAAAATAATTAAAACCAAAATGTGTTTTTGTGTTGGCTGGATGAGTTTGTAGGATCTTTCATCTGGATAAAATGAATGAATACCAGATTATGAGAAAAATAGAATTTTTCCCATTGCAAACATTACAGAACAGTTTTGAAGAAAATGTGAAAAGAATATTGAAAAGATTTAAAATAGGCTTTCAGTTGGATATTACACAAGGTTAGCGTTGGTCCAGAAATTTTTCAAAAGACAACACCTTTCATAAATTTCAAAAGATCTCCTTATGATGATCCATTCTATTATTTTTGTTTTCAAAGTTAAGAGTAAATTCTATAATAAAATAAGAAAAAATAAAGTATACTTCTAGAACGTTTATGATAGTAATGAAATTTGACTTCCCTTTCAGAATGCTTGCATTCACATCCTACATCACAGAAGAATGGACATTTGAAAGACTTCAGACTACTGGAACTTTGAATAAAAGTTTAATTTCTGAGTATGATTTCCTCCTACTCACAATACGAAATCTTGTGCTACAAATCTCATTCTTGCAACTCAATGTACTTTCTAGGTAACTTGGTAAGAAACTGATAATTATAAGCAGAAAATGGTTTCAATGGATCTTACAATAGTGCTTGGCTTTCTGCTTATTTTTACTATATTACCATTATCACAAAAAGGAAAGATCAGTACTATTTTTTATCACTAACTTATGTAGTAAAGAATTAGTCTCCAAAGAATATTATTTAGAGTTGTTCATGGCTTTACAGCAAGCAACAGAACTTTAATTCTACTCAGGTTTTCTGTTATCTCTTTCTACTTAAATAATGAGACTAATAATAACTACTGTTCCTTACACAAGTACAAAAACCACTCTTGCAGGACAGAGTAGAGGAACACAGCAATATACAATGCAAAACATTTGCAATAGGATAGTTTTGGGGGAAAAAAAGGTTCAGAAGAAGAATAAAATGTACTTTCTCTATTTATAAAGAAAAGGAGTAAAGATACTTCAGACGGAATTTTACCTTATGAAACAGTATTGCAAAACCATTAGAAAGGCAATTATTCAGGAGCAAGATTTTCAAACAAAATCTGACATCTGTTTTGGGAAGCTGAACTTCCTTCTCTCCACAAAACGTTTTTTTGCATTGCACATCTATCCCACTTTGAGAACGGGACCACTTAACATGAAAACAGTCACACATGTCAGTGGATTTATTGGGATTCTCTTTTTGACAGGTAGGAGACAAGGGACTCAGCAGAGAGGATTGTGTCTACGTACAAAGAGGATTTACTAGTTCCCAGAGAGTTATTAGCTGCTGAGAACTGTGATCTTTCTGGGGAAAGCTTTCATGTGACTAATAAAACTTAGTGTCTGATTATGAGAACCCTTTGGGACTCGGGATTAATAAAAGAGTAAAGTTACTTCTGGAATGTGACATTTGAAAAGAATATTATACACACTGGAGAAAATCTAAGGCTGAGAATTAGCTGTCATGTGTCCATTGCAAATTCATAAAAGAGACAACTCTCAATGCAGCTAGACACCCAGAGGAACCACTACTACTGAGGATCTAAACAGCGTATTCCTGTAGTGCGTGTGTCAGCAGCCACACATCATGACGTGGGCCCGTGCATACTCTAAGGAACTTTATCCTTAAGTAGCTTGTGTCCATGAGGAGCCTAGGAAGTGCATGTTCGTGCCTAGGTGATGGTGTCTGGTGACACCTTCATTCTGTGAGCATCAAGAAAAAGTATGAAATAATTCACAAATGAGTTACTCTTCTCACGCTTCCATAGAAGCCATGGCAATCGCTTATGTATCATTTTACTTTGAGCAAGTATTCTGTCGAACTAAGCACTCCCACAAAACATTTTAAGGAGGATAATCACAGAATGTTTCAAAGGATAATAAGACAACTGTTCTGAGAGGCACAACTGAACTCAAACTCTGGAATATAACAAATTAATACTGGAAATTTTTACAGTAATTTATCATACCATTTCATTGAAATTATAATGAGTAATCAGAAATAGATTCAACATCTAAATTTTTTTTAAACTTCATTACTGTCAAAGGCATATTATGAAGAAAAAGAGATAGACATGCTAGAAGTGAAGGGAGGTATTTTAAGGAGTCTGGGCACAGTGTGGCCTTTTCTGTGACATCTTTTTTTAAACTTAAACATTCACCATGAGTTAAGATTGCACCTTGCGTTCTTTTTTTAAATTTGTTTGTTTTGTATTTTAGGGAAGGGTCTTCAGGGTGCTCAGGGTCTCACTACTAGATTGGGCTCCTAGTGATCCACCTTTTTATAGCTTCCCAAGAGCTGGGATTACAGGCGTGCTCCACCACACTCAGGCTATGATCGTATCTTGATCATCAACTATTTTTGGCAATTCCTGTCAAAAATATAGTGAACATTCACCTACCATATTTACCAGAAATGACCCCATGCCACTTCTGATTGTTTGCGAAAGTCAAAATGACCATGAAAAGTAAACGCTTTGAAAGGCTTCAATCATGGGCAGCCGTGAAAGCACATCCAGGAGTAAATTCCTGACTGCTGCTTCATAAGGCATTAAAAGAAATGGGAAAGTGTATTCTAAGCAAGAAAGATTAATGACACGGTGGCTTTTGTTTGCTGTAATGAAATTTTTATTTAAAATGTCCACTTACTAGAGTTTTGGATCACAGCTTGTGTAATTCAGTATGTGAAAATGTAAATAGAGCATAGTAAGTAGAACAATGGTTAAAAAAAAAAAAAAAAAAAACTCAAGACTTCTGCACAATTTACAAATGAGCAGCAATGCTTTGAGAATTCCATGTGTGAGTTTAGCGACACACACATACACACATGCAAAGGACTACAGAGACTGAAGCAGCAAATGTAAGTGTTAGAGATTATTTTATAAATGTGCCAGAAGTAAACGGAAAAATAACTGAAAAGTCTATGTGGAATAATGCATGAAAATTTAAAATGACAAGAGAACTTTAAAAACTTTTAAAATATAGGAAGTAGCAACAGGAGATGACAAGGTTAATTGTAATTATATATATGTATACATATATATAATTTCCACTTCTGAGAATGGTGGAGTAATCTATTTCAGACAAATCCCTATTTAAGACTAGCTCTGCTGTAATTTTATCTGTCCACCCAATTAACCATCCACTACTCTATCCATTAACTCACGCTTCATCCTTCTGTTTCTTTACCGGCAACTTTATTTGACATTTATCTTCAACTTATTTGCTTCGCTTACATATGTTGAGTTTCAATTGCCTGAGAACCTCTGAATTTGAACTGATATTTGCATATTTAAATCAAGGTCAGATTTGATAAGAAACCGAAGCTTTAGTAAAAATAGACATCCTGAGTTAAGACTCCAGAAAACTTAAAGGCAACACAACCTAGGGACAAAGAGGCACAGTGCACAAGGTATCAAAATATAGCCCCAGACCAGACCAACTCATAATTACATTTAATGGATCTACTTCTAATTGAATGACCTTTCTTCTAGTGGTTCAGTTTATTTTTTAATTTCACTAAATTTATAATTCAATAAATACATTAATATAAATAATTAATATATATTAAATAGATATCTGGAATATATAATTGTTTATAGAAGTACACATAATCACAACACATATTTCGCACACCTGTAATCCCAGCTCTTGGGAAGCTATAAAAAGTTGGATCACTCTGTCTGCTAGGAGAAAGGATGAAATGACACAGGAAATATAAGAGAACTACAGAGGAAGGGATCATAAATAGTAATAACATGGCCAGTGAGAATGTGGTTATCTGACTATGAGGTGAAAGATTTTGTTAGCAAACTAATAAGCACAGGAAAATGCTAGAACTGAGAAGCATAAAATTAAGAAACCAGAAGATATGATTACATCATACTAGTCTCAAGAAAATAAGATGATATTCCAGAAAGAGTTCAATATTTGATAGAACAAAAGGCATTGCATAAGTGAAAGATATTTAAGTTTGTTCACTCAAAGTTAGAGAAAGAGAAAAGGATAAGGAAAGTTTTGGAGTCCATATAATCATAAAGTCCCTGACTGCAGGCCTTTGGCAGCCACATACCTTGTTCCAGTTCCTTGCGTCCCCTTGACACAAGGAATCCCACTCCAACAAGCAGCAGGCCTTGCGCTCAAGGAGAAATGGATGACCTGGAGGCCTGGAAGCTTCTCTGGCACCTTTCTTCCCCAGCCCCCGCTGCTTCTTGCTGAGTCCTAATGCTGTGGGCTGCTCCACATTCCCAGAATGCAGCTGCTCTCTGCTTCTGAACAAGCTGCTGTGTTAGCATGCATCCTGAAAGAGTGTGTCAGAAACACGCCCGAGTGAAGGCGATACTAGGGTATCCCCTCTCTGAGGATTTTAGGTTTGATTGAGTGCCACCCAGAGTTTTCAACTATAATTTTTTATCTTTATTTTTGAACTTAAGTTCATTGGTACATTTTAGATATGCATGATGATCCTGTTCATCATAAAGAGTTGTACATGATATATTTTGATTTCTCTCTCTTCCCAACTCCCTGTACTCCCTTCAGCCCCTCTTTCCCTCCTTATTTACAGAGCTTTGTTTCCATTTCATCCTTTTTAGTCTTTTTCCTTTTCCCTTCCTTTCCTTCCCCCGTATCTAGTTCTCTCTTTCCTTCTGAACACTTTCTTCCCATTTCACAATATCTTCACAACTTGTATCATTTTAGAAATGCTATTTAGATTATACTTTTTTTTTAACATGTAGTAAATATGCTACAAAATGTCTCCAAAGAATGGGTTTGAAAGGTTAAAGCACTTTTTAAAATCATAGTGTAGGTGCTTTGTGTAGCCTGAAGTGACCCAGGCAACAGAAAAGCAGAGGGCAGGTCCATGGCTAGCATTCCTCAGCTACTTCACTCTTTGGGACTCAGCTAGGTCACCAGCAGTCCTGGAAACAAAAACCCGGGGCTCAAGTCAACAACTTCTGACATTGCCAGTCCTATGGATGACCCACTACTATCATGGACTAATGGACTATATTGGATTATTTTGCTGAATTCGTGCACCTACAATATTTAAATGGCAATGAAATACCCATCTCGGACAAAACTAAACAAAAAATGGGGATATAAATAAAGGTCCATTTTGTATCTGTATATACAAAATAGAAGAAGGATTTGTACTAATAGTGTTTGGACAGGATATCATGTCTGTTTCTTATTTATGAATAACTACCATGAAGACAACAATATGTAATGTATTAATTATTGTAACTGTCCTACTGACCTGTTTTGAAACTGTTTCATTACTATTTGTTTCTCAATAAAATTAATTAAAAATATAAAATACACATTTTGACAGAGAAGGAGGGA
Source organism: Ctenomys sociabilis (assembly GCA_004027165.1). NCBI lineage: Eukaryota > Metazoa > Chordata > Mammalia > Rodentia > Ctenomyidae > Ctenomys > Ctenomys sociabilis. Next base: position 14,281 of record PVKA01006563.1, on the reverse strand, counting down.
GGGACAGAAAGGAAGAGAAAAAGAGAGGGAGTCAGAGAGCATGGAGGAATTGCATTCCCATAACTTACTGTATTTCATATACTGCCTTATTTTTAGTTGTTGCCTATTTCCTGAAAAATTTTTCTGAACTGAACTATGCTGCTAGCCCTAGTTATTTCTGTCAATTTTTTACTGTGTGAGATAGATAAGATACATTGCCAACCTCACTGGCATATTTCTTATACGAGGGTCGTAGAAAAGAACAGTTTGGGTTGTGTGTAGGCTTCCCATGAGTTCTTTTATGACAGGCCCTTTCACAACCCCGTGAACATACGGGCCACATACAGGCTGACACCCTTCCTCTGCTCGCGTGGTTCCTCTCCCCTTCTTCCTGTTCATTGGGAACCAAGAAGCTTTACTCTATCAGGCACTTTTGTCATAATGTCTCTGCCTTGATTCCATGTAAAGGGAAGGAATTACTGCACAGTGTTTGTATTTAGTGTATTTGTTCCATATAAGATGAGATGATGACTCTGTGTTTATTTGGGGACAGACTCATTAAAGGTTATATAATGGGTTGAGAAGTTGGCAGGGGAGAGTTTGCTAGGGTAGATCGCCAACCGCTTTGGGTTGGCCTCCACCATGGAGAATAGCTAGACATACTTCCTCTGTGTGGGTGACAGGGGCCTGGAAGAGGCTATTTGAAAGGTTCTCTGGCCCCGTTCTTTCCATTGCTGTTAGCATGCTCTGCTCTCCAGCCAACACAAACTATGAACTTTTGCTCTACCATAATCTTCTGCCAAGAAATATCTGCCTTGGAGCGAGGTACCATGGTATGAATACTTCATAACTGAGCACTAAATGAAATCTTTCTTCATATAGTATGTAGGTTTCTTTATAGTCTTATAGCTACAGGAAAACTAACTAATACACTCTGCCTGATTTGAAAATTAAACATTATCGTGGATAAAGGTATATAGAGAAAAAGCTTAGTATGCAAAGTTTTATGAACTTTGTATTGCATCAGTCATTCGTATCTTTAAGATATTACCCATGAAGAAAAAGTGACTACTGAATTTTTCATGCATTACCTTTAAATAATCATCAAATATTACTCTGAAGCAATGTTGTAATCAGGGTTTACAAAGAAAATTATTTAATATAGGACATGGTTTTTAGGAATATTTTATAATATTCACCCAAAGAATCAAATTCAAAGGGTATGGGAGGTCTGTCCACACGTCAGAGACCCAGTGAATTTAGCCAAGGCCCTGCATCCGATACAAATGTCCTGCACAAATCAGTCTGAAGACCTGGAGCACATGGCAATGTCCTCCACCAGTCTATCTTGAGGCCTAGAACCCACATCACCATCTCATGTGAGACTGTATCAAGTGTGTGCACTTCTCAGGCTCAAGGGTCAGTGGTGGAAGCCTGAAAGCCAGGAGGAAGGATCTGTACCAGCAGGCTGAGATCCGCATTGGAGCCAGGAAGTGACGCTCAGCTTAAGGATCAGAGCTCCCCTGGAAAGCACCGCAGCCGTCCTCAGCTACAGCAAGGACTGGAGCTCGACCAGTGGTGAGAGCGGCTGAGCTCACAGTAGAAAAACGGTGCAGAAAACGTCTCCAGAAGAATCGATGGCGCAGCATCTTCCCCTCCAATCCCCCTTGTACGCTGCTGGCACTGATTTTTGGTGGGCCTTCCTCACCCGAAACAGCGCCGGTTCAGTTCAGCTGTGTGCTCCAAGTTGATCATATTTATTTCTCCACAGGCAGCATTATTTTCCTCTACTTATGAAGCTACATTTCACAGACTTATCAGGAGTAATTCACTAAATTCCTTTTGGCTATTAAAATGCTCTCTTATGGCCGTTATCTTGCCATCTGCAATTCCTGACTCTTATTTATACAGAATAGTATTTTATTTCTCAAGTTTTCCCTTTATTCTTCTTGGTGTAATTGATGTGTGATTGTGTAAGAAAGACAGCCTCATACATACTGCTCTTACAGAGGAAGCTTTTTTTTGTTTTTTTTCATTGTGTACCTGCTACTAGTGGATGACATTTTTAGTAAAAAGAAATATTTCATGTTCTTTACACCTGCTGTAAAGTGAATTCTCATGCCTCTTCTGTAAAAATACCCATATTTGTATCTCTCAGCTTTAAAATCTAACATGTAGTAATGTACATTTTGGTCTAGTGTGTTTGTTTGTTTTTGTGTTTTTTAGGGAATGGTCTACAGGGTGTTCAAGGTCTCCCTAATAGACTGGACTCATAGTGATTCTCCTGTTTACAGCCTCTCAAGTGCTGGGATTACAGTTGTGCACCACCATGGCCAGCCTCCATCCCCATCTCAGTGGGCTCCAGGGGCGGGGCTGGCACAGCAGGTCAGGGGATCAAACCACTGGCCCCTGCGGGTCTATTCTGTTTGGAAACATCTTACAAAGCATTTTCAAACATTTATGTCCTGCTTGTCTTCTTGTCTCCAAGGCTTCTCCTTTTCTAATTCCTGATTATTTGACTCTTTCCATAAGCTGGGTTCTCAGTTCCTTGATGTTTTCTGATTAACTGAACCTTCCATTAAAATTCCAAACTTTAAATTTCACCTTACACTTTTATCCTGATTAATCTCAATTTTGTGTTTTACCCTCTATTCATAAATTAATGTATTTTTACTTTAGTCTCTCTCTAATGTTGCAAATTCCCAAGTTCTTTAAAGACCAGGACTTCCTGAGTGCTGCCAGGTTTGTTTCCTCTCTGGACACATTCATGGTGTGCATTTCCTCACTGAGAATTTTAGTCCTTCATTATTTTCACCCTTGCTATCCATTTCCAAGCTGCTTTGATTCTTTTAACTCTCTGTTCCCATGTTGCATTACTGCTGGGTCAGAGTATTCTTTCGCTCTCACAGTGTCCGCCTCAAGTGTCTGGTCCTTTGTCATGAAACAGATGTATGAGAACTTGCTGGCTTGTTTCCACCTACATTTATAACATTTCCTTGATATGAGCCCCCTCTGGTCCTGGTAATTGAACTCCACTGTCTCGCTGTCTTCCATGATTCTTATGTAAATCATTCTCTTCCCTTCTAAAGTTCCAAGAAACTTCTTCTGTTCTTATTTTGGGGCTGAAGGCATAAGGGTAAACACATCCACCCCCCCACACACTAACCAGCTTAAATATTTTAAGAGTAAAACACTTTCATGTTAGCTGTATTTTACGTGAGACACATGATCAGAAACTGTGAGTCATTCCATAAATTTCTGGACAATTGAAATTGTTAGAAGTGAACATTAATTACTGCCCAGGGTAACAAACAACATTTTCTATATCTGCCCTGTCACTGTATAATGAATTAGGCCAGTAGACATCAGTTACTTAAAAATCAAAATAGCCTACACACTCAAGGTGTTTTTACCTCAATTCTTCCTTTCTTATTCATGATCATTTAATCCATAAATTTCTCCTTTTGATCTCTCCACTGATCATTCCCATAAGAATGTTTTTCTCTGACCTTACATAAGATTTTTCTGAATCTTAGTCTCTCTCCCCCACCACTATTCTATTTCTTTTTTACTTGCTACAAACTTCCTGGAAATCTCATCACAGTCTTTCCCCTAGTTTGTTGCTTCCTATTCTCTATTACAGATCAGAAGCATTTCTTACTGCTACCATTATTTAGACCATATCTTGTAATATCAGCAATGTTGCTGAATCAAAGTTCATTTTTCAGTCCTTATTGTATTAACTTCTTTGCAGCATTTGCTACAGTCCACTAATCTCATCTAGATGTATGTCTCTTGATTGGTTTCTAGAATAATATGCTTTATAGTATTCTTTCCTTTTCAATGACTTCTTTTGGGAGGATATATGACTTGTTACTTCTAATTTCCTGGCCCGCTTGATATCGGATGTAGTATGGTTTAGTCTTGCTACAACCCTTGAATTCCAGATATATTTTCATCTACTGATTTTACATCCATTTATGATGTCTAACCATATATGCCATAAGACAACATGATGATCTAATACACTACCTCCATATCTATTCCATCTACATTCTTTACAATTTCAGTTTATAGCAACACTATTTCTCTTTTGTCTTAAACCAAAACATTAAGTGTTTCTGGTACCCTTTGGTTTCATGACTTTAATCTCCCTTCCCATGTTTTGCTTTTGGAATAGACCATATCCCAAACTATCTTCCCATTAATACATATTCTTGTTCTCCTAGTGGTATTACCCAGTAGAAGTTTATTCACTGTTGAAAATGTCCTATGTTTGTATTGGTAATAACATTATTTCATCCCTGTGTGTCTTTTTTTTTTTTTGTCATTTATGTATTTCGTACAGGGTCTCACTACGCAACTCAGATTCATAGCGGTCCTTCTGTTTTCAGCTTCCCCAGTACTGGGATTACAGGCATGTGTCACCACGCCCAGACTCAGTTGCTGGCTGAGCTCATACTGGGGGCATGGCCAGTGCAACATGCAGGACTTGGGATGGAACCCTGGCCCCTGTGCTTGCCAGAGCAGGTGCACTTATTGTCCTGAACTATCTTTCCAGCCTTTGTCTTTTTTTTTTTTTAAAGACAGTACAAAATAGCAAAACAGAAAAAATTACAAGTGATGCAGACTTTCAAACTAATATAAATTTCATGGTATTTGTCATAAATCATAGTGTTGTCTTACAACCAGTTATTTGTATTACCACATATATGCATGGAAAGTCGGGAGAAGACAAAAGAAAGAAGTTTATGATAAGTAGTAGATAACACTTAACTGGTTTTGTCTCTTTTCTTCAAATGTTTGTACTTATCCCTACATGTCTATTGAACATTTTAAATGATGCTGTCATTGAAATATTTAAATATATATATATAATTTTATTTATATATTTATTTTATATTTTGGTACCAGGAATTGAACTCAGGACCTTGCACTTGCCAGGTAGATGCTTATTCTACTCAGCTATTTTCCTGAAACTTATATATTTTTTTAACCTTCATTTATTATTCATTTATGTATTTAGTACAGGGTCTCAATACACAGTTTGGACTCAGAGTAACCCCACTGTTCCCAGCCTCCCTAGAGCTGGGATTACAGGCCTGTGCCACCACACCCAGTCTCAGTTGCTGTCTCAGTCTGCCCTTCGGGCAAGGTCAGTACAGTATGTGGAGCTGGGGATCAAACCCCATCTCTGTATCTGCCAAAGCAGGCACTTTAATGCACTGTGTTATCTGGCTGGCCCTGAAATGTTTAATTTTAAATTAATTTAAATTACTTTAAACACATGAATATGCCTAATGGCCATTGTATTGTACAAGGTAGCTGTACCTGTCTACACAATATTATCGATATACTTAAATATAGTAAAGTTCATTATTTCAAGTTATGCAGCTCAGTGGCACTAATAATTGTACTGAAATATGAATGTAGCTCAATAAATGAGTGTGAGTTTCTTTCCACTGCCTGATGACAGCCCTCACACTTATTGATAATTCAGAGAACCACTGATCTACAGTCTGCAGCCAAATGAAATTATCAGTGCAGATTATGTTCTTGGTTTCTTTTTCTCCTTCTTCTTCTCTTCCTCCTCTTCCTCCTCTTCCTCCTCCTCCTCCTTCTTGCAAGCTGATGATTTTCCTTAAGTTATCAGATATTGTTAGCTGATCACTTTGCTTTGAAATAATGTGTTACATCCCATTTTATCTTTGCAATTACCAGTTAATGGGCGTTCTGTGTTTTCCATGTTTTGGGTACCATGGGATGTATTCCTATGAATATAAACTTAAAACAATTTTTATGCAAGCATGTTTTTTCCTGGCATGTCAATTTTAGGAATTGCAATCCCTGGGTTCTATTAGTTTTATGCTTAATTATTTAAGAAACTGAAAGTTTAACATAATTGAGGGTTCTTGCTTTTCTAGATCTTCAACATTAAATGTTTCTCTTAATTACTGTGACCATTTTTAAAATTTTGTACTTTTTATTATTATTTTTAAAGAATACAAAATAGTGATAGAAGAAAACAGCATTTTACATGATACAAGATTTCACTAAACAAAGTAATAGAAATCCAACAATGATTTCTGTGTTACATGATGCTACATGCAATTTAGTTTTCCAGATGACCAGATATAAATGTACCAGTTTTTTTAAAAAAACAATAACTAAGAAGTTATAAGAAATTAAAGACAGGAAAAAAATCAAAGTAAGAACAAAAATTGTAGGCATTAACTGCTCCTTTCTTTCTTTTTCTATATTAATATAATTAGAATTCTAAAGTAGAAAGGACTAGGCAATAAAGATTTAAAGAGTTAAAATTTCTGAATTTAGTTCAACATATAATACCACATTTCCAAGAAAAATGAACCTTTTGCATAAGAAATTTAATCAAAAGCATACTAAGACACACAAAAATGAAATATCTCCTTGTCCTTGTCAGTTCGTTATTGTCACTTCTGAAATTTCTGTTTATTTCATTTCTTCATTTGATCATGCTGTCTACCTCACAGTTAAGATTTAAAATACATTTTCTATTTTGTATTTTAGTAAGGGTCTATAGCATCTCACAATGTAGATTGGACTAGTACTGCCCCTCTGTGTTTAGCCTACCACCAGCTAGGATTACAGGTGCGTGCTACCATGCCAAGTCTCAATTTCTATTTTACTGTGCCTTTGGGCTGTGGCCAACATGGTGTGCCAGGGATTGAACCCTTGGTCTCTGTGTCTGCCTATGCAGGTGCTTTAATACACTGAGCTACTTGGAGCAGAGGAGAACAGTTTTGTTTGCTTGTTTATTGTGGAACCAGTAATTGAACTCAGGCCTTTGCTCTTGCCAGGCAAGCGCTTATTCTACTGAGCCATCTCCCCAGCCCCTGCTGAGCTATTTGGCCAGCATGTATAATACTTTTCATTAGATATGTGCTTAACAAAATTTTATTTCTAATTTTATTTTATTGCTTGTCTCTTTTTCATTTTAACTTCTCTGTGAAACTTAAACTTGATATTTAAATTTTAATCACTCTACTGAAGGCTAAAACCATTTGCCCTTTAATATTTTATCAAAATTTTGCATCAGGACCAGCCAGGTAGCTTAGCGGATTAATTCACTTGCTTAGGCAAGCACAGGGAGTGTGCTTTGATCCTCAGCGTGCCTTGCAGGTTCCAGCCCCAGGGCGCGCTAAGACAGCAACTGAGACTGGGCACGGTGGTGCGCGCTGTAATTCCAGTACTCGGGAAGCTCAGTACATGTCCAATCTGTCCAGTGACACCCCGTACGAACCCCAGCCCCTGAACCTGCTTACAAAAAGTCTAAATGACTTACATACATTTTTAAAATAAAAAAAAATTCATAAAAAGAAAGCTCTGTGTACTCTTTTCAAATTCTACATATCTAAGAAAAATAAATCATTGGTTTTCTATCATGGATAAGTCTTTTAAAGCATATATTTTATACTCATTGCACAAAAATCAGAAACTGATAAATTACTTAACGTTGATACATGTTAATGTACCGGAGGCATGTTTCTGGTATATTTTAATGAACTAGTTATTTTTGTAATTAAAAAACTTAGCCAAGAAATGTTTCATTTTTTTAAAATGAAAGTACAAATTAAATATTACATAGGAAAGTAAAGTATGAGGTTGTCATGCCCACTTTATGAAGAAGGTTTAATAGATATTGTATAAAAGCATTAATAATATGATGACTTTTAGATCCAGTAAATACTCTCTGACAGCTCATAATACATTATAATAGATTGATTGTAAACCTGCATAGGCAGGAAGCTAAAAACAAACTCAAGGTTGATTGAGTAGTGTATCTCTGCTCTTAAAACTGTAGGTTTGAAACAAATTTATTTAACATTTTTACATAGTATTGAGTAAAACATAGTATATTTTATAGTATATTTTACATTATAAATGTTGGGCAAAGGAATATTTTAGATTTATTTTTTTGTAGATTAAAGCATAAATCTTACTTAGTAATTGTGGGGAAATGTAGGATGTCGGATATATATTTAGTCATATTCTCATAAGTGATTAATGTACTCAATGAACTGTAATTGTTATCAAAATTGTATAAATGGGGAAGATGTTTTGTTTGGCTCATGGTGATAGCTCAGTGGTCTAAGTGCCTGCCTGGTAAGTGCAAGGGACCCAGCTGGATCCCCTGTATCTCTTGCACTGCTTGCTACACCAGCCCCTCTCTGGGTATACCTTTCTGCCCACTGAAACCAGACACAATGGTGCATGTCTGTAATCCCCATGCTGGGGAGGCTGAGACAAGACGATCTCAAGTCTGATCTGTGTAGGGAGACCCGATAGCAAATTAATAAAAAATAATGACAAAGAGATGTTTTATTGACATTATATTGTAAATAATATAAAAATTGTATGTATAAGTTAAACATTTGGAACACAAATGAGAAATCTGTATTAACTTTTAAAATTAAAAGACTTCTGATTTTTCAAAACACTTCTAATTTTTTGGTTGCAGGAAAAAGGTATTATGAAGCATTTCATGATTCCTGTATTACATTTCATAGGACAAGTTAGAAGGCTAAAGGAATTTTCAGAATTTCAGAACATTTGCTAAATGGTTTTGTGAACAAGCAATTAATATATACCGGCTTTTTCAGGTCACACCAGCAGATATCCACTGTGAAAAACTGAGTCAAGTTTTATGGCATTCAGTTGGTTTTCCAACAGTAGTGTTTCCTATTTATACTGAGAAAAGCAGTGTGGTTTACACAGTGGTAGACAGAAGAGGCAGTTTCTGAAGTGACATTGTGATAACCATTAAGATTGGATGACCAGGGAGATAGCTTAGTAGAATAAATGCCTGTCTGGCAATGACAAGGTCCTGACTTCAATCCCCCCCACACACAGAAAAATTGCTGTTTAATAAGCTCTTGCCTGGCAAGCACAGGGTCCTGAGTTCAATATCACAAAAAAAGACTGGATGTTAGAAAATAATAGTTTTACCTGACGCATAATCTGTATATGTAATTTCTGTCACTCTTGATAAAAATTCCAAAATTCCTAGACAATAAACACTCCCCCATACACACACTTGGAGACCAGTATGCAGGCTCTGTCTGTTATCTAAAACTACTTGCATAATTCTCTTGAGAATAGTTTACTACTTTTCATATAAATACGCAGCCATACATAGATAAGGCATTTTCAAAATATTTTCATACATATATTTCAAATTAATCACTATGCAATAACTTTACATATTAATTCCTATAAGTGTATCATTAATATCTCTTTCAGTCCATCAAAAGATTATGCATAAAATTTTGTAACAATTTAAATAAATATATTTCATTGTTCTAAGAAACAATGTAAATACTGACAAAATATGTATGACTTTACCAGCTTACTTAATGACTGAATTTTAATCAGAGAATTCCAGAATTACAGAGTACCATGAAAGTAGTTCTTGGCAACCATAAAATAAAATTAAAAGGAATTTATCATCTATGTTACTTATAGGAAGAGAACCAGGTCTCATAAAACTGCTTCCAAGTGAAAAAATGACTTTCGATCATCTTTAGGGGGCAGCACATAACCAGGGAAAGGAATATTTCAGTTCCAAGCAGAAATGGGGCTACAGATTACAGTGGTTATATTTTGTAATCAAAAGTTGATGGCTTTTAAGATATCACTTCACAGCTCCATTGAAGAAATGGATGAACAACAGCATCTGATAATAGTGTAAGGTTGCAATTTCATGTAGATTGTGTTCATTTTATAGCACCAGCTGGTAAAGTCATACATATTTTGTCAGTATTTAAGCACAATAAAATATATTTTCCTTACTGCAGGTGTCGTGATGTAGAATGGCAGTAGTCTAGGCTTTGACAGCTATGTTTTGTGAAAAGGGTGGGAACAAAAGGAATTGATCATATTTAATTTTAATTACATAACACAAATTAAGAGAAATAGCAAATAGAGAAATAAAGTAAGTCTACAGTATGTTTGGGTTTAAACTTTGAAACTTAGAGAATATTTTATTTTATATTACTTGACTCAATAGTAGATAAGTTGAGAGAGTTAAAATCACTTTGGGATATTTTAAATAATTAATGATCAGACTGGTAAAGTAGCTCAGCAGACTAAAGCATCTGCTTACGCAGAGCTCAGAAGCAGGGGTTCGATCCCCAGCATGCTGTGCTGGCTCCGACCCCAGGATGCACTGAGAGGGCAACTGAGACTAGGCGCGGTGGCACGTACCTGTAATCCCAGCACTTGGGAGGCTGAAAGCAGGAGGATCACTATGAGTCCTGACCTATGCAGTGAGACCCTGTAGGCCCTGTTCTAAATACATTTAAAAGAAAATAATGATCAAGTACATTGTCAAGCATAATGTTTCTGATGTTTGATACTTCAATTTGGGGGAGTAGGACATTTTGTATGGGAGCAGTTTATATTTACATATTACACATAATGTCATCTGAACCAAAATAGTATTTAAAATCCTGAGTGTACTTTTACAAAACCCAGAACTTGGGAGGCTGAAAACAGGAGAATCACTGTGAGTCCTATTTAAGTAGTGAGATCATGTAGACCTTTCCTAAATACAGATTTTTTTTTTTTTTTTTTTTTTTTTTTTTTTGCAAAAAGCTTGTTACGATTTGTGTTTAGTTTTCCCCAAAGCCTTATGTGATCATGGAGTGGACTCCTAGAGTTTGTGATTTACTCAAAATCCACCGAGATCATGGGTGTGCGTACTGCGGCTGGGATTAAGGGTGTGAGTACGACACCCAGCCTGGGCTGAGAGCTGGAATACAGCACAGGGAGACAGACCTGCTCTGTGTTGCCCTTGTTACCACCACTCCTCCCGTTGGCTCTTGCTGTCTGCTGTTTCCTACAGTCATGAACAGCTGCCCTCTGCCACGTTCTAGTCGGCCTTGGAGCCAGCTGAGTGTGAACTGAAACCTCCATGCACTGTGAGCTAAATACACCTTTCCTTCCTTAATTTTGGTTGTCAGATATTTTGTCCCAGCAACAAATGAAGAGTAAATGAAACAAAGCTACAAATGTGTCTCTCTGATTCTAAACACAAATCTAATTATATATTTATATGATGGTTAGAAATTATTGACATATTGAATACATAAAGAAAATGGTTTTAAGGATATGTATTTGTCCAGTTCTTAAATTTTTAATTTTCAAATATATTGTGATTAGCATCTTTTCCAGTTAGAACTATTTAGAACATTTACAGAAATATTGAAATTTGAAGCAGACCATACGGAGTTGTACTTTGGGTACAGCACTTTGGATTAACCACGTATATGTAGATTTGTATAAAACTTAAAATGAGAAAAACAATAAAGTTTTATGTAGACATTTTTCTCTCTGAAAAAAGCAAATCTTTGGCCTTGGCAGATTCTCAAATTCTATTAATAGACCATAAAATGCAGATAAGCCTTTATGTTGTCAAAGTATCAATTTTAATGCTTGGCATGGAAGATTCAATGTGAAACTTCAATTTGAATCACACTATCTATAATCAAAATGTTAAAAATGTGCAGAGGTATACTTCAGTTATATCATACATTGATGTCAAATAAGTCTCTCTCTAAATTATAATGCAGTTACTTTTTGGCATACAAATGAAATTTAAATCAGAACAGAAATAGATGTTATTCTGTGCCCTTGTACTTTTCAGCAACACTAACTTATTTCTTGTCATGTTATTATTAAATTATATCAATTATCTTGAATGACTTATCTTGTCATTAAGTTTTGAGTTGCAACATTTATAAACTTATTATTAGATCCTCAAAGTAGATAAAGTTCATTTCAAAATATTATTTACCTAGACTGAACAAATTGACTCTTCACACTGTTAAAAGTAAAATATAAAAATATCTATATTGCCTATATGACTGTACATTCATTATTTTTAGTTTCTTCGTCTTAATTCATGAGTGTCATACATTTCTTTTCTCCCACACTCTTTATGTTATATTCTTTTAGTTTTTCAAAGAATATTTCCCATCCAAGGAAAAGTCATGTGCAGTACAGGTATTATTTAAGAACTATTTTTCATTTCATTTTAATGTTTTTTCCTATCAGACATTTCACAGTTCTGAATATTCAAAAAACTAGGCGAGGGTGTTATTTGCTTTTCCTTAGCTGGGACAAGATGACACATAGAGACAGTTTAAAAGAGAAATGTTTTAGCTTAGCCAACAGTGTCAGAGGTCTCTGCCTATGGTCTCTGTGTTAAGGCAAAAATGCCTCAGGTAGGAGGCTTGCTGGAGAAAAGCTGCTCAACTATGGTAGGCAGAATGTAGAAAGATCAAGTAAGAGCCACAGATAAAGGCAAGAGCTGGAGGCCAGAAAAGACCCTTCTAAGTCACATATCAGCAGCAGTCTACCTCTCCCTTATACGTGCATATTACCTCTGCATCGATCGGTGGTTGATCCATTGATGTAGCCAGTGCACCATGAACAGACTACATTCTCAAAGCTCCATATGTGTACACAGAGGCCTTCAATGATGCTTTTGATTCAAACCACAAAACTAAATTTACATTTTCAAAGTTTATTTGTATTGTTATATGTTTATAACATAGCAGTAATGTGTGCACATGAAAGTAGACTTAGAATGGCCTACAGCTAGTATAATACATTTTTTTTTTTGCATGACAGTCTCTGAAAGGAAAGACAGGGGATGGATCTAGGATGAGAAGGTAGAAATGTAAGAATTCTTTAAGTGATATGAATAAAAAACATAAAAATCAAGAGGTAAGGAAAATAACCAGTCAGATATATACATCATTTACTTTAAGTAACCTGCAAAGTTCATTGTAAAAATTCAAACTAAAACAAACACAAACTCAAAGAATTTAGCTATGTATTCTTAGTCTTTGATGTCATGATTGTATTGTAGACAGTGCAATTAGAAGTTAACAGACACTCAGAGAGGGACTCAGCCCTTGAAGGAGTCAGTGCAGAGTGAGATACACTGAGACTGTAGCTAAATATGAATCTGAAGAAAACCAGGCCTCAAGGTGGAGACATAATAGCCAAACCTGCAACCTTCCTAGAAAGAATTATAATTTGAGACCTTCCTGTGATGCGGGCCACTTGGTTCCCTGAGCCCAATTAGATGTTAATGACCATGTGGGAGACCAGAATATTGGCACCCATGAGCCCACCCTCTTCAGGAATGTCTCTGTTCTTTCCATATACACTTGCCATGTGATGCATTTCCCAAGCAGATCAATATTAGTTAAGTGACCGTACCAGAATCCTATAAAGTGAGTGCTGCTTGGCCCGTGTCCTATCCACATTGTGATTTTTGCTGTATAAAATGCCACTGAGTTTCAGCATAGCGGCAACCCATTCTGAGCCCCTCGTGGAAAACTAGGAACTGTCTTCCTCTCTTTATTTCAAATAAATAAATCTCTCCTAACTCCCTCATTAGGGACACAACTTGGTCCTTCCATGTGTGAGAACATGAACTGGGCACATGTAACATCTTACAAGTTGCAAAGAAATATCCGTATATTCTACAATTCTTAATCTTTTTTTTTCGTATTTATCACCTATACTTCTTAATTTAACTTTTATCTTAGTGATTGGGGAATTTTCTCCTAGACTACGTAGTCCTGCATTTCATTGTGAAACCAATTTATTTCAAATTTTATTTTACATAGTTTTTTGGCTCCCAGTGTGGAAACCCTCAATTTAGAACAGAAATGTTTTCATCTACATGCTGAATACTACTATTGACATTCATCATAATATTCGCTATTTACTTCCACCATAGCCAGAGAAGCAATTTTGAAGAGTTGTATGAATGAATTATTGTATGAATAATTTTGAAAAGAGCAGGATGGGGCGCAGATACAAATTCTTGAAACTTTTCAAAGAATGTGCTTTTAGGCCTAACAGAGAACACTGACCTACTCTTAAATATTCATTTGTTCTTCATCAGATGTTTGTGTAGTACACTTGTTTAATATAAGGCACTTTACTTGAGACTATCTGAAATGACACGTAATTACATTTCTGTTCAGCTTGAATGTTAAAATGTCATAATCAATTGTTTTAAAGATAAAAGAAAATTGAGAATCATTACCATTCAGAAATAAGACCAGGGCATAGATTTATAGTAGAAAAGAAAACCATTAGGTAGATGAGATCAATAGATGTCAAGCACATAAGAGATTTTTGTGGCACCTAAAGAAAAGAAATGACTTTTAGTTATAGACATAAGGATTAATAAATGTAAAAGGGCTTCTGATTTAATTGACAAGGAAAGTCTAAAAGC